>JAOTAZ010000220.1:20441974-20452965 GCA_025629785.1 Erythroxylum oxycarpum | reverse complement strand
TATGAAAGGAATACCTCATAATATATTATTAACAAATCATAATGTTAATACATGAATCACAAATGTTCATTGGCCTATGGCACACTACTAACAAATTTTAGCAATATAAAGTATCTTCATTTCGTGTTTGATTAGTTAAAACTTCTTTGAAAAATTAAATTGCTTAAATCCTTAAATGTTAGACCTTAATGCAATTCATAAGCCTTTCTTAAGACTAGCTAGTTCCATCAGAAACTCATTGAAGCTTAAAGCATGGACAATTCTCTCTTCAATCAAAAAAGTGAGAACAAAGGTATAATCTGATAAGTGATTAGTAACAAACTTTGAAAAGTAGTTAGGAAATAGATTCATCCATCTTAAATTTTCCACACTTCTATCCAATTTCTTCTTTATCAAATTTGAACTCGATTTCCTGTTAGTTCATATATAGAAGCAGCCACCTGTTGGTATATCAGTTCACTGAGCTTTAGTGAAGTTGCATTTAAAGAATATAAGTGAATTCCTTTCCATTTGGCATGTAAAGAGATTATACTAGTTTCTAAAGTAGTTAAACTTATTCAATCTTTATATGGTGGTTAATTTGTCTCTAATGGCTCTCCACAAAGTTGTAGCGGCTTTAGGAAGACTAAACTTGCATCAAACAAGGTTATACCGCGGAACATAATTGGGGTTCTTTTAAAATAGTTTCATGTATGAGACATTGTTGAAACTTCCATTAATATAAGGGAATCACCAATTCCTATCTTGCACATTCTTATTTAGTACCAACCTGTTGAATTCATTTTACATATCTCTATCAGTTACTCATAAGAGAATCCCATCTTTATGAAGTAAAGCATTTACAACATTTTGATTATCAAGAATTATATCTTTCAGGGATTGTAACTCTCCTATATTCTTTAGGGGTCCTCCTGCAATCCTATTATCATGCCAGAATAAGGCCCTCTTTCCATTCACAACTTTCTTGCTAATGTGAGGTCTAATTGTGCCTCTCAACTTGTAAATTTCATTTAGAGTTGTTGAAGTATTTCTTTTTAAAAGATTAATTTCCCATATACTGTTACCTTCAATGTAACATTTATGTACCTTTTTACACCCTAACAATCTATAATCATCAATTAATCTTTATAATCTCTTGACAAGCATACATGTATTCATTAGCTTCAAAAGAATTATGGTCAAACCTTTATGCACATAAGAAGGAGGCTTTTTAGAAATTGGTTTACATTAGATAAATTTAAATCTCATTTGCTTGGCTCTAAAATTATAATGTATTAAGAATATATAGAATTGGAATAAAGTTTAGAAAAGGAGTACAAACCGAGCTTGATACAATGGATTTTGATAGTTTAAAATTTTAATTTAGCAATAAGAGTTCAAAAAGGAGTAAAAATTTTCAACAATAGACCATCTAAGTTGGTTGGTAGATATCTTAACTATTTCTATAACTTCTCTTGACAAGAAATTATTCCAAATGAGAGGTACGATTCTTTACTATACAGATCTTGTCAGTTATGAAGGAAAAGATAAGGAATGCGGCAAAGTATAATGATTGGAATGAACTATAATTATGGAAGTTTTGCTTTGATCAAGTTATTAGATATTATGGGCCAGAGAGTGAAAATCGTTTTGGCTTAACTTTTTGTCACAATTACAAATGTAGAGGACAGTTGTCTCTTAAATGTACTACTAAAAAGGTTTTGGATAATGGTATATATAAGGGAAGTTTGTTTAGAGATGCTTACTTATTTTTTAAAAATTTGTGATAGATGCCAAATGACATTGATTTTTTGGGACCTTTTACTTCTTTTAGTGGTATTTCTGACGTATTTTTTGAAATTGATTTAGTTTCAAAGGGGTAGTAACAAAGCCACTAGCATTGATGATTCTACATTGTTATAGTTTTATAAAGTCTAACATTTTCAATACATTCAATGTTCCACAAGTTATTATTAGTGATCAAAGGATTCTTTTTTGCAACAAGGTAATAGCAACTTTTTAAAAAAAATTGGAGTATATAATCAAGTAGCCAATCTGTATTGTTCATAAATAAATATATAGGAAAAAGTATTGAATAGAGAAGTTAAATCTCTTTTGAAAAAGATAGTGAATCTGGGAAGAAAGGAATGAAGATTACATCTACATGACACTATAAGGATATGGCAGTCTCAAGTTTAATGGATATTGATTTGGCACTTTTTCAATACTTAGAAGATTGAGAAGAAAAAGCTTTGTTGAGCATAACAATGTTAAAAGATTATGCTCTTTAAGAGGTAACCAAACATGATTATTTTTATTGTTTTATATTAATTATCTATAAATTCTTTTGTTTGCTTTTGTATATTTATTTTTTGGTTTATAAGAGAAATTGGGTCTTTTGAGTAGAATATTATAGTTCATAATCTGAGATCACCCCTTACGTAACTCAGTTTTTAGGATAATAGACTTTAATTTCTAGACTACTAAAGTTTATAAGTCAAGGCTATGCTTTATGTAACTCATTTTTAGGACAAGAATCCTTCAAATTCTAGAATTCTAAAATGAATAAAGTGATATCATGTTTTATACAATTTAAGTTTCTAGTATCAAGTCCATTAAAATCTAGATTACTAAAATGCATAAGGTGAGATCACACCTTGTAGAAATTAGTAGACTATTTTGTTTTAAAGAACAAATGAGAATTTAAAAAATAAAAAAAAATAAACCATTAGAAATATTTAGGAATTTTTTAAAATAATAAAACCTTAAGATATTGTTCTTTTCAGCCTCCTCCAACACTTCAATTGCCTCTTAGACATCACTCCGAGTCACCTCTAACTAGTTATTTGTGCTATAAGCTTTCTCCTACATGTTTGTTGCCTTCTATACATTCAACTTCTAGCTATAGTCATTCCACCAAGCGTTATTGTCTTTTTTCAGCCTACCACCAAACCATTACCTTCTTTCAATCATTGTCATTTTCCAACTGCACCTCCCAATCTTCATCTCTAATTAATTATCCAATTTTCCTCCTCTTTATTTATTTTCTAATTTTCTTTCTTTTTTTCATTTTGTCTTATGAGATTGGGTTTCATTATTAGTCAATTTGTTTACTTCCATTTTAGTATTTCTATGTTTTGGTTAGTTTCTTTGTTAATATTATTTACTTTTGATTTAGTATTTAGTTTTAGTGAGAATTGTTTTATTTGTTAATTATTTGCTCTAGTTGTTGTCTAGGATTAGTTTCTCTATTCACGAATGTTATGCCAATAGGTAAAATGAAGGATAATAATAGAACAACAACAAATGCCAAATCTATAATGAATCCAGTTGCTAAAAACCTTTTGGAGACTATGTTGATCACTAAGTGCTCATCAAAAGCATGATTAAATAGCCAAGGGTACATTTATAATGCCACTGTTGGAGTCGGATCTTTGTAAACATCTTACCTTTAGTTATATATAGTGAAAACTTAGGTATGTTACTCCTAAAATTCAAAAAAATAATTTAGGTAAGTATATGCATTACCTTTCTTTAAAGGAGTTGAATATTATGGAAAAAAATTTATGCTTTGATTGATGATTTGAGTAGGAGAAAATGTATGCAAATTAGATGTATAGTGTCTATTAAATTGACAGTATCTTCTAACAAGCTTATGTATCATCCAAGTCATTCTAAAGGAATTTTTTAAAAGAACTTAAATGGGTTTATTTGTAGTATTTTATTACGTTTTATTATTTAGAGAGGAAGGTTATAACTTGTACATATATCAAAGATGAATTATTCATTAGTTAGTTTATGGTACCTAAGGTTTAAGTTAATTTAAGTGCTTATTTGGCTATGCAATTTAAAAATGTTTTATTATCTAACAAGAATTTGTCTTAGTTCTTTGATTACTCACTTGGCTATTAATATTGCCTTTCTTCATATTTGATAAATATAAATTGCATCATGTTTTAGGGCTTCGTTTGATATGTATTTGATTGTTAATTCAATTGTTTAGTACGTGTTTAGGTTAGAATGGCGTTAGTTTGTTAATTATTTGTGTTTAACTACTTTTATGGGTTAGTATAAGTCTTTAAGCTTAAATATTATGTGTTTTAAGGTAGCTTGATGTGTTTGTTAGTGTTTCAGGATCAACATCAAAGAACGGAGAAGTTTCAGAAACATTTAAACTGAAACAACAGCCCATGATCGTTGCACAATATGCCACAATCATGATAGAAGCACCAGAGTTGGGCCACAATCGTGGCCCATATGCCACAATCATGAAAGAAGCCTAGGACATGGCCTATGATCATGGTTTACATGCCACGATCGTGACAGGAGGCTCGGATGTGGATCACGATCGTGGTCTACGTCGGGTAGAAGCACAGACACTTAAAAATGTCAAGTTTTGAGGAAATTTTTGAACCTTTCGGATTCCCAGAAAACCCTAGGGCTGCTCAGAACACAAAGGATATTTAGAGAACAAGACAAAGAGGCATATAGAGCTTTTGCATCATCCATTTTTGGAGAAACCAGAGAGAGAATCCATAAAGAGATTAAGAAAGAGAATAAGGAAGAAAAAGTAGAGAAGAACTCGACTTAATGTACTTCCCGAATCAGGAGTTTTCTGACGTCGCTATCTCCCATCATCTGTTTTGATTGTATTTGATATTTGTTTTCCATTTATATTATTATATAGAATTAGGAATAATAGTTTGAACATAGGATTTTGAATGCTGAGATGTTCTAAAATCACCTTCGAGTTTAGATCATATAGTTTGAATATATGTTATTTGGATTTATTATGATTTAATTTTGGACATGCATAATTCGAGAATAAACTAAAAGGGTGAATCGAATGAAAAAAATTAAATTGGTTAAAGAGAGTTAGGTAATTTAATAGAACAAGAATTAAATCAAATCGGTAAATTCTACGAAGAGAGATCTTGTATAGGTTTCTGATAGTTTATTAGACAACTTCAGAGCTAATTAAGGTTTTGGATAGGTTATTAATCAAGAGATTGCAATTTTCGTAATCTAATTAGGGTTTATGATTATAACTCGAGAGAGAGTAATTAAACATAGGACCGTTAAGAACCAATAATCTAGTAATTTATAATTGATTAGGTTAGCGATAAGGATAGGTAAAATTCCCTTTCTCTCAATTGGTAACTCCTTTAGGTTGATCCTTGGGTGTGTTGCAATTGCTAAATTATTAACATTTTCGTGATTGGTTTTTTACTTGATTTAATTGATTGAATTGAATTCTTGTTTTAGTTTCGTAACATTTTGAATTTCTGAGATTTGTTTGGGCCTTAGATTTTAGGATTAGATTATCTCTCCTTTTGGGATCGACACTTTAGGTACTCTGCTAACGAACCGTGCGCTTGTGAATTATCGTATATAGATTATAAGATGGAACCGTTGGACAGTTCTTGCCTGACTTTGATGAATTATCGTATATAGATTGTGTGGGGGAGAGTTTGTGTATATACCATGTTAGGATAGGCCTTTATTTTTCTATAATGAAATATATTATTTGTGTTTAGACTCTTCACTACTATGATTCATATTTATTGATAATTCCACGTGGTAGCTTTTAAATTATTTTATTGTTAACTAGAAATTGCCCGTAAGTTGTTTGATTTTAATGTATTAATATGTGCTTAATTGATTATTTGATTATTTCATAAAACTTAGTGACTAATGACATGAAATTGTTTAAAACACTCACTTTGACTCATATGTGATTTTGGGCACAATTCTAAAGCAAAAAGAGTTGAAAGCATGATATTTAGGTCATTTTCTAAAGATTAATTTTCACTTGTCTTCATGGAGTAAGTAGAAGAAAATTAAAAGACAAAAAGAAGACAAGAAAAATAGAAGCACAAATAAATCAAAGTTGCTCACGGCTGTTGTGTATGGACCATACAAGGTGTACGTGAATTTAATATTTTGAAGGCCATGCACACCATTAATTTAATTAATGAAGCCTAGGATGATGGACAGTAGCCCATGCAACGTGTTTTATGGGAATTAAATAAAGACAAGGTAGTTGGGAGAAGAAGCATGCCAAAATGACACTGCAGCAAAGGCAGAAGCAATGAAGAACAAAACGCTCAACATAAGGGGAAAACAACAATATGAAGTGTTAACCCAGACAACATCTACGTGTTGTGTGTAAACGTAGACAATAGCACAATGTCTGCGTGAAACCTAGACATTGTGCAAAATGCAGACGTCGAAGGAGCAGCGTTGGTTTTAAAACAGAGAAGGTTTTAGAAGTAGCCTAAGGGTTTGGAGCAAAGGTTGAAATAAAAATAAAAACAGTAGCGAAGGTGTAGGGAAAAATAAGACAGCAAAGGAGGCACTAGCAACAGATTGTAGGGGGTCTTTGACTGGGACAATTTCTTGGGTTGAAGCAATTATTTTTCATAACTCTTGATTTTAATGAAGATGAGGGGTAAAAATCTCAACAGGGAGAGACCCATGGAGGGCCAGACATCCCGATGCCAGTTCGGAGGTGACATCGATGTCGCGACTCGAATTAAGTGTATTTCACTATTTTGTTGTTTCTTTCTCTCTTTGGAAATTGATTGTGTTATCCTATATTAATTAATTTGGGCTTTGTGTATGGATAATTGTGTTCTCGTTATTGTTCAATTATTTATGTATGAACCCATTGGGTATTGTGAAAAGATGATTTGAATGTATTCATTGGATCATTTATATACAAACTCATTGCTAGAATTTTGATATAATCTGTAATTGTTATATTTGAAATTCATGTGTAGTGACTAATGATTCTTAATCATTAGGGATAACATAACTTAGGTTAAATGATGCATAGTATTTGGTGGATGCCTTGATTAATCGGTTTTCCTAATTCGTATTGCTATTGTCCAATTGAATCTAAAGATCGTATCTTAGGTTATTTGGAGGTTAGGTTTAATTAATGATCGTATCTTAATTAAACACTACTTAAGGGAAAACTCGAGTTAATTATTAACACACGAGTAATAGTTACTATGAGAGGTTTGAGAATGACAAATCATTAAAATATGTTTAATTAGAGTATAGGTCGAGATTGAACTAAAGAACTGAGTCCCTACCGAATTTCCCACTTTTATCATTTTTTACATGTTTTCTTTACACTACCTTTATTAGTTAGATTAGTTTTATTTATTTTCTTATTTCTAAAACCAAAACCCCCCTAAACCTAAACACCTATTAATTTCATTTCAATAACTTTACACACACTCTTTGTGGGATTGACTCACCATTGTTATAATAGTAATCTAGTTTTTATTTTAACTAGCGTAACGACAAGCATGAGAAGCATGATAAGTGTTTTCCTATACTATTTAAAGTATCTCAATGATTTTATTGAATGAAATGTGAAATACTTGATAAATTTTTATACCTATGTAAGCTTTTGAACCTAAGAGCAATTCATTACGTTTGTGCTCATACATTTCTCTTTGATATGTTTTATTAAACATGGCTTATTTATGCTAAAACCTACTTTTGCATACATTTTGAGACCACGTGTTTAGTGAATTTAGGTATGAAGATGATAAGGACATGTAGGTATAACCATTTTTTCCCTAGAAAATCATATCTTAGTTTTTATCCCTATAGAACCAATTTAAACCATTTCCTTTCTTTTCTTGCATATTAACCATATTGAAAACAAATTTTACCTTCCTTTTTATTGATTTCTTTAATAATTTTAAGCCTTTAAATTGAAGGGATTGTATAAAGCTTATTTACATAAGATTTTAACCATTTCATGAAAAGTAATCAACTGATTAAAGTTGTAGTAAGTTGATTTCTCAATCTTTATAGAAAAGGGGGAATGTATAACAAAACAAAAGAAGAACATCATCTTAGATTTTTTTTTCTAAAAAGGAAAAAAAAATGATGAAAAAAAGAGAATGAATCTTTTTATTAAAGGATATGAAAGAAATGGTCTGGATCTCTTGCGAGAATGATTTGGAAGATCCAAAACATAAAAGCGTGGTATTTGTTATCAACAAGATAATAGAGGAGCTTAAAATTTTGAGCACGAGAAGAGTTAATTGCACTTTGGAAAATATAAAGGATAAGAGGCAAGTTTTGGACCTAGCCTAAGCAAGAACTTATATTGATCCTAGAAATGTAAATCTAACGCAATTGAAGAAGGGACCTTTAATTAGTTATATCCAATCTTTATAGTGCCACTCCTAGGTTCTTAGGTATAGATCAAGGGTAATTTGGTTAAAAATGTGCCAAGAATTCTAGTTACTTCCATAATGTCATACTTATCAGGAAAAACCTTAATAAAATTATTTCCTTACTGAGTCCTAATGTAGCTGCATTCACCACTTAAACTAATCTAAAGGAAGATTTCTTCTTTTATTTAAAAACTACAATAGGAGCAACATCAAAAGTGAGATCTTTGCATAAGTTCAAGGCTATTATCCCAAAAATGATCAACAAAGAGAAAGTTAGAAGCTTAACTACTCAATTTAGTAAGGATGACGTAAAGGCTACCTTTTAAAGTTTCAATCCTAACAAAACACCAAGATCTGATGGCCTAAATGCCAAATTCTTCCAAAAATCCTTATCACAACATAATCTATAAGATAGTTTCCTAAATGCTAATCTTTAAATTTAAATGGTCTTTAAAAGATATCATTAATCTTTGATAAATTGCATTTATATAGGGCAAAAACATAGGGTAAAATATTCTTTTAATTTAGGAGTTGCTTAAGGATTATCACAACAATAAAGTCATCATAAGCTACTTTTTCAAGATATATATGTTAGGTTCTGATCATGCATCTCATACATAATATATATATCAAATATACGCACCGAAAATAAAATATAACCTCAAAACTAGATCTACTCATGCATATAGATATAGAAAAACAACAATATGAAACGTAAGATGTTTACATACCTTTCTAACGATCTCCTTCATTCTTTAATCTTCTCCGCATTGAGTTGTCGTCAACCACAATGATCAACGCAGACTGTCTCTAATGAAAGTCTATATGAAGATAGAAGGATGAGACCTCACTAGGATATGGCTAAAATTCTTTCTTTGTGCTAGCAAAGACAAGAACTCGTGAGAAAGCTAGAGAGAAAAAGTGCGTATGTAAGAAAAAGAACCTTTCTTTTTCTTTTCTTGTGTCTTACACAAGATGCAAGAAAATCGACTTAATTTTGTGCACCATTTGGCCTTCCATAACCCCTATCACTAATGGAAAGTTATAGGAAGTTGATGGTCATGAATAACATGCATTAATGAAAGTTATGGGAAGTTAATGACCATGGATAGCATGCAATAATGGAAGTTATGGGAAGTTAATGACCATGAATAGCATGCATTAATGGAAGCCAACAACACTTATTTCTAATCCATTCCATGCAATGTTTTCTACCACAATCACATTGCGATACAATCCTGAAACACTCTCAAATCTTGAATCACTATTCAAGACCACTTTACCCATCCTTCGGATCTCCTATGTTTGTGACCTATTAGCTTCTCGGTTATGTTGGTCACTTGTATTAACACTTAATTCAAGTAAGTCAAGAGCGGTATCTAGCAACATGTCATGACCCCTAATTGATCAGAAAGTCAGTGGTTTGACTATAAACCCTTACATATGCAATGTTACCATGCAATTCGTCCTTTCACCATCTCTACCCCACTTGGTTCAGAGTATGGTCAAAGTGTCAACTCCCACCAAACTGACTACGTCACATCTACTCCAAGTGTTATTAGATCTTGTTTTGAGGATCTGATTACTCTATGTATCATTGAAGACTCTCTTTATGACACATATCCACTCTGACCAAAGACTCTAAAGTAATGACCCCGATAAGAGGTCAAGGGTATCATCTCCTTCCATTAGGAGTGGTAAATCCTTTATTGGCTACTAATTTATCTCCGAATAGCGCAAGTTATATCCAATAACCACCCTATAAGTAACCCGTGAAAGGCACCGATGAATGGAATCAAAGTACAGGATCAGTATCCAAGATATCCTTGAGCACCTCAAGTCAATGGATATTTGCACCATTGCTATGATAAGACTATCATTGACACTAGAATAGAATAACCATATGATTATCTCATAGTAGGTCAATCCAATGTACTTACTACCTTTAGTAAGCATCTACATGTTAACTCTAAATAACTCATGTCTACAGCTTATGAGATTTACTTCTTGATCTAATCATGAAGTATAACATATGCTAGTCTATTCGGATTAATGATATCCCATCTCATTAATCCTATAACTTGGGAAAGTTTAGATACTAACATAATTACACGTGATAGGAATCTCATTATCATGATTTCCTCCATGCTATGTTTTGTATCAAAGACTTTGTTAAATCAATTTAAGATCAACATTAAATCCATAAATGTATGACCATCGAAATAATTTAAAATGCCTTTATTAATTATAAAATGATTTGTACAATAAGGGCTAAAGTTGATTGCCTTTAGATCACTTCTCTAACAAGCTCCCACTTACACTAAAGCTAATTGCCTTGATATCTAATACAATAGGCATGTACATGTGGCACAAAACTCTTTTAGGAAATAGGCTTAGTCAACGGATCAACTATATTTTGAACAGTGGGAACTCTCTCTATCTTGACATCATTTATACCATTAATCTCTCTAATCAAATGGTAGTGCCTGAGTATATCTTTGGACTTCTGATGAGACCTCAGTTCCTTCGCCTGTGTTATATCCCCATTGTTACCAAAATACAATTGCACTAGGTCAACGATTCTCAGAACCACACCAAGTTTTATGATGAACTTTTTGATCAAAATGGCTTCCTTTGCCACTTTTGAGACTGCAATTTGTTGGAGTTATGTAAATATAGTACCCTGGAAAGCAAGTGTATTTACATGTAACTTTATCTTCTCCAGTTACAATTTTGTAATGAAAATATTTATTATTAATAAAACAAAAAAGTTTGGTTTTATCTGTATGAGCATTATATATCTGGTCA
>JAOTAZ010000220.1:20422873-20434389 GCA_025629785.1 Erythroxylum oxycarpum | reverse complement strand
TCAATTGTCCTCATAAAAGTTATGCAGAATTGATATCAAATGATGACAAAGTACTGGCAATTTACAAATTATGAAAGCGCAATATGAGGAACCAAATTAAGCACAAAAATCATTAATTAGGAGTCAACAAGTGCATAAACAGATAAGAAAGTGAGGCCAATTTATAGTATAAACTTGGCTCAATCACAACGCTTCTTTTGACGGCATTAACTCGACCTTCTATTATTGAAAACTCAGCTGGGATCAATTATAAGTAGCTTGCTTCCGCCAATTTTGTTAAACATAAGTTTTGTAGCCTGTAAATAAGCTACAAATAATGAAATGATCAAAAGGACAATATTGATAAAATTATGAAAACCAATTAAGCTCAGTGATGTCCTTTTTTTGAATGAACTGTTAACAAAAAGGGAATAAAAAAACTCCCCGATCTTCCATGGAATCCAGTAGTTTGCCCGGTAAGAGGGTGAGTTGTTCTCTTCTTAGTACTTCCTCATTCGCCCTCATCTCTTCTTCTTCTTTAGCATCTTGAACAGAGACTTCGATAGCATCTTCAAACTAGATGTCCATTGTCAACTATTCTTCATCCTCTCGTTCCTTTAAAGATTTGAGCACAACAATTTTTGTAAATGAGATGCCCTCCTCTGGGTTCTTTAATACATCATTCATGTTGAATGTCATTTGGTCATCACTAATCCAAATGATGAGGTTCTCTTCATGGACATCTGCCCCATTTTTTTCGATGTTCAAGCATGGTATGCCAAGATCTAGGGAATTATAGGGAGGGTTGTCATTCTTTTCTTTATCCTCTTTCTTCATCTCTTGATCTTCTACAAGATAGGGTTCATCTTGATTTTCTACTGGTTCTTCTACCTCTTCCCCATTCTTAAGTGTGATAGCCTTATATTGCTTTAGTTGATGTAATTCCTTAATGCTCAAAGAGACTTCCACACTTCTTTTACAAAATTCACTAGAAAGTTGTCTCACTTGAATCTTCAGGTTATGAATAGAAGAGGCATGATTTTCTGTTACTTGATCAAATTGCTCTTCCAGTCTCTTGTGGGTCTCTTCCATGTTTGTTAACTTATCCATGATTTTGTCCAATTTGGAATCCCATGAACTGGGCTCATCTTGCTGAAATCCTAATAGGTCTTGATGTCCAATATAAGTACTTACATTGTTAGACCAATAGAAATCTGGGTGCTTCTGCCACCCGGAAGTGTATCTGTTCATATAAGGATGACGATTTACCCAACTAAATTGGGGCTCATTGAAATCCACAAAGGTCCTTTGGTCCTTATAACATATATCCTCCTTGATCATTCTTTTTATCTCTTCTTAGCATTCAACTCTTGAGATTCCCCATTGTTTTCTGGTGATATCCAAGTTGATGTGTCATCTACTTTATGCCCAACTTCTCTCTCTCTCTCTCTCTCTCAAAACAAGGTGAAAACGCCTTAGAATACTATAATTAAACTAATCTACGCCTTCCTTGGCAACGACGCCAAAATCTTAACTGGGGTTTGGTTATGTGTCATTTTTAATTATTAACCCTCGATAATCTGCAAGTGCACAGCTTATTAGTGTAGTACCAGAGGTATCAATACCACAAGGAGGGAGATAAATTAATCCTAAAATATAAGACCAGAAATAAATAACATAAATTCAAGATGCAACGAAACTAATACAAGAATTTAATTTAACCGATCAAATTAAGAATCAAACATAAAAAAACTAATTATTAAGCAATTTGAAACACACTCAAGAAACAACCAAGGAAATTACCATTTGCATGTAAGGGAATTTTAATGCTAACCTAACTGATTATGAATTATTGGATTATTATAGTTCTAGACTATACTAGGATTGATTACTCTCTCTTGAGTTATAACCATTAACCTTAATCAAATTATAGAGGTTTCAATCTCTAAATTCACAACCTATCCAAAACCCTAATTAGTTTTGAAGTTCTCTAATAAACTATTGGAAACCTATATAAAATCTCTCTCTGCATAAATTATTGATCTGGTTTAATTCAGATTTCTATTAAATCACCTAACTATCGTTATTCTAATTTAATCATTTTTCATTTGATCATCCTCTCAGTTTATTATCGAATTATGCAATAGCAAAATCAAACCACAATAATATCGAATAAACACATAAACAATCAGATTCTCATTAATTTAAGAATAAAATTATAAAGGTGAGTTTATGTCATCCTCGACATTCTAGATCCTATCATCAACTGTTCATTCCAATTCTATACAATAATAAAACTAACAAGAATAGGAAATATAATCTAAAATGGATGACGAGAGGTAGCAATGTTGAGAAACCTCCTAATCCGGGAAGTATTTTGAGTCAGCTTCTTCTCCTCTTCTCTGTTCCTTCTTCTCTTCCTCTATCTCTTGATGATCTCTCTCTAAGGTTTCTCAAGGTGGCTGATGCAAGAAACTCTCTTCTTTACCTCTTTTTGTTCTTTTTATATCCTCTTATGTTTTGGGTAACCTTAGGGTTTTTTAGGATTTGAAAGGTCCAAAAAATCCCTCTGAACTTGACGTTTATGAGTGTCTTCACATATGCTTGACACAAGCCACAATCGTGGCCCTACAAGCCAAGATCATAGCTCACATCTAAGCTTTATATCATGATCGAGGCAAGTAGGCTGTGATCACGGGCTAAATCTGGCATTTCTGTCATGATCGTGGCCGAACATGTCACAATCGTGGGCTGTTATTTCGATCCGAATGTCTCCAAAACTCCTCCATTCTTCGATGTTGACCCTGAAACACTAGCAAACACATAAAGGTACCTAAAAAAACATAATATTTAACTTAAAGACTTGTACTAACCCATAAAACATAAATAATTAACAAACTAACACAATTATAACCTAAACACATACTAAATGGTTGAATTAACTGCTAAACACATATCAAATTATACCCTAAAACATGATGCAATTTACACTGATCAATCATCATTCATATCCACAACATAGAAATCTGCAAGAAATATTAACTTATTCACCTGCACCAAAACATCCTCAACCATATCTCCAGGATAAGCATTAGTGCGATCAACCAATTATGTTATCACACTCGTTTCTTTCAAAAGACCAAAATTCAAAGAAGCATAAATCGAACGAGGAATCACATTAATTAAAACATATAGCTCTGTTGATCATAGTATTCCCAATTTTGCAAGGAATGGTAAACATACCTGGATTTCGGCATTTTAGAGGCATCTTCTTTCTAAATACTACCTACACATTCTCACCTATCATTACTTCTTCATCACCCTTCAATTTCCTCTTATGTGTAAATAGTTCTTTAAGAAATTTGGCATGCCTTAGTACTTTTTTAATTGCCTCAAGCAAAGGTATGTTGACTTCAACTTTCTAGAAAGTCCCCAATATCTCTTTGTTCTTCTCCACCTTGTTCGGTTTTGTCAATCTGCTTGAAAAAGGTGGATGATTAGTCTTAATAATATTGGGGCTTTTGAAATTTACCTCCGTGCTTGATGATAAATTTTCTTCCTTCCCTAATTCCTTCTCGATCTCTTCCTCGGTAGCAATTCTTGTTGGAATTCTCTTGGGACCTCAATCTCCTTTCTGCTCCTTAAGGTTAGTGCACTGACATTCTTCGAATTCACCTTAGGTTAAGATGGTATCTATCCTCAAATTTGTGATTCGATACGGTTTATCCTCACTGCCATCTGACCCATTTGATTTTCCAAATTCTATTCACTCAATTTTGTCTTTTGTTGGAAATGTTGCAGCTGTTGTTGCAGGTTTTATCGAAATCAGAGATTGTTAGTAGTAAGAATTTTTATCAGTTCTTCCATAGAATTATCTGAACTGGAAGAATGTGTTCCTAGTGCTCCTTATGCCCTTAGTTGAAATTGTTGTGCTCCTTACAACCAATTCTGGAAGTAATTTTACTGTTGATTCCTTGCATAACTCAATTTGGGGTGATCCCTCTAACTTAGGTTATACGTCTGCGGGTATAGGTTGTATTGGTTTAGGAAGTTCCCTATACAGTAGTCACGTACTCCATACTTCCCTTTTACAACATCAAGCCCTCATCAGCTGGATGGCTCGTGTTTCAACATATCCCACACACTTTCACTTGTGCCTGTCCAATTGCAATATGTCTCATAAATGATGTTAGTTCATCTAAACGATCTTCAATGGATGAAGTGCTTACCTCGTTTACTCATCAAACATTGTTGCCAATGCCAAATTGTTGGGTGTTAATAGCTATCCACTCAAGTAAGATTCTTGCTTCAATGGGAGTCTTCTCATAAAGTGCCCCACCACTCACTGCATCAACCAAACTCCTCCCTATCGGTAGTAATCCTTCATAAAAATATTGGCTCAGACGTTGCCCCGATATATTGTGGTGCAGACAATTAGCACATAACTTCTTGAACCACACCCAGTACTCTTAAAGAGATTCTCTATTATACTGCTTGATTCCGTTTATCTCCTTCAGAATACTTACTATCTTTGAGGTCAAAAAACATTTCTCCAAGAACAACCTCATCATCTATAGCGACGTATTTATAGTCCCAGCTGGTAAATCAACTAACCAATCCTTTACTAGATGCTTGAGTGAAAACAAGAAAACCCTTAACATGATCTGATTGTCCGTCACCCCGGAAGTCTTCATGCTTAAACAAATCACATCGAGCTCCTTGAGATGCTTATGTGCATCCTCACCTGCAAGACCATGAAAATTAGGTAACAAATGAATTAATCAAGATTTTAACTCAAAGTTAACATGTTAAGTAAAATTAAGAAATGTAATGTATAGGGGTATTTGGGTTAAGTTTGGTGTAGCCAATTCCCTCAACATTCTCGAATTTTTTATAGTTTCTTCGGATTCAAGTTTTAGGTCTACTAAGATGTTCTTGTTTCTCTTCTTAACCTTCGTAGTGTTCTCTTAACCTCCAGATCAAGTTGCTCAATTTCTCTATGAGGAGATCTGGTCACTACCATACACCAACACTCACAAATTTTTAAAATTTAACAAATAATAAAAAAGAAACAAATATATTCACAAGACACCAACTAAAATAAAATACAAAAATTAAAATACCACACTCCCTAACAATGGTGCCAAATTTTAACAGCGTGTGTTGAGTACATTGCAAAATTTACCTGACTCTGTACATTAAAATTTATAGTTATGGTGAGTCAAGATTGAATCCATAGGGAATGTTCAATTAGTTTTCGTAACCAAAATTAATTGTTGCAAGGAAAATATAAAAAGGGGGTTTTTGGATTTTTTGCAATTTAGAAAATAAAATAAAAGTAAATTATCAAAAACAAATTAAAACAAGAAATCAAAAATGATCAACGTAAGGTCTGGTTCTACGTTCATTCTTGGCGTAAACATGATCAAGCATATTTCATCATCCTAACATCTTTATAACTCTCTTCAGACTATCATTCTGAGACTAATAGAATGCTCTATTAATCTCAGTTTTTCCTTTGGTTTTATTTAATCAAATACGATCATTAATTAAACTTAACTACTGAATAACCTAGGATATGATCTTTATATTTAATTTAGCAGATGCATTACAATGTAGAGAATAATCAATATAAGCAGTAACCTCACACATTCGGGCTATCTAACCTAAGTTATGTTGCTCCTAATGATACAGGATTATTAGAAGCTACAAAAAATATCAAAAGTAACAATTACGGATTTCATTTAATGTTATAGCAATAGGTTTGAAATACAACAATCAAAATAACATACTAAGATCTTCCATTCCAAAACCCAATCAAATCAACATAATCAACATAACAATCTGAAAATAAATTACATATTAATATGATAAAATGGCTTAATCCTAACTTGGCATCGATATCCTCATTGAACCGACTTTGGGAAGCTAGCCTTCCATTTCCATTTTTATGCTCCAAGCATCAATAATCTTCTCTATAGCTGCTTTGGTGGTGAAAAGATGAAGGGGGACCAAAAACTCTTCTTTCTCCAGTGCCTCCACTTCCTTGACTACGCAACTCTCTATTTTCTATTTAGTTTTTAGTCCACCCTATTGTTCACACCCCTCACCTTGTTACTGTGAATTTTAATTAAAACACATCCCATTCCATGCAAACATCTGTGTAATATGTGTTTATCACACAATGTCTACGAACATAGACATCTGATCTAAGTTAAACACAAGCGGGGTCTGCATTTCTACCCCAACATCTTCTGCTTGTGTTTTATTCTCCTCACCAATGTTGTTTTGGTCTGTTGACTTATTCTTCTTTTCTTCTCCTATTAATTCATGTAATTGCATGGAAATTTCATGCACTTGTTGTAAGCAATTTAAATCTTTTTTGTGTTTTCATTTTCATTTTTCTTATCTTCTTCTTATCTTTATTTTCTTCTTCTTACTCCATAAAGCCAATTATGCTTCTTTGGAAAATTGTTCAAATATCATGCTTTCAACTCATATTAATTTTTTTGCTTCTGAATTGTGCCTAAAATCACGTATGATTCAAAGTGAGTATCTTAAGTATTTTTAAGGCATTAAGCACTAATTGTAGCATATCAAATGAATCAAAATTTAAACACATATCATACAGCTAGTTTAGTCTTGCTTTCTGTTTGATGATTGAGTCGTGTAATGTAAGGGCATCCTGATATGTCCGAACATAGATCCTCTCCACCTATCGCCAGGCATCATCATGAGGAGAGTTATAACAACTTTGTTAAGCATGCAGAAGTTGCATCTTGAGAGTGTGAGGGTTGAGATGTCTAATGTTCACAAAACTTTTAAGCGTTTCGTTCGTCTTAGCTTAAATATAAGCTAATATGATTTAAACCTAGCAACCTCATTATTCCATCAATTGTGAACTAGGTCTTGAAAGCTCTCCATACCTATGAGACCTAATAAAAAATCTAAACAGAACACCAGTTAATAAAGAATTTGTAGGTCTCTGAATTAATGTAAATGAAGGGTCTAACATAAGATTGTCCATGAAATGTATAAGAAAATGGAAAATGAGCCAACCATAGATAATTCATAAGAGTTTGATCTGATTTCTTACTAACCAATAAGTTACTGTGCTAGTTATTGGACCATGTGAGATGACGACCTATCGTATTACGATCAACCAAAACAACATTCAAAAGAAACCTGGAGAGTTCATTAGTTTGTCAATGATTTTATTGCCGTGAGACAAGTTTAATGCACAATTAAAATCACCTACAACAATCCATAGGACATGAATGCTCAACTATTAGTTCTACAAAACAAGCCATTATTTAAATGAGATGACAAACTTAATATTAGTATTGCACATATGACATTGAAGGTGTAAAAAATTGATCAGATTATGTTAATACTTGTACTCCAATCTAATCAGAATTATTATATAGATATATAATCCTTCCATTGTAGCATAAGATATTGTTAGAGAATAGCTCCCAATTCGTGCTTAAAAATCTATTGCTAAGAAGTGAAAGAGGATCTTTTATTTTTTTTCATTTCAAGAAGACCAACAAACATAGGTTTCTTGTCCTTAATCTCCACTTTCACTACTAATTTTTTGAGATTGTCGTTGAGCCCTCTAGTGTTCCAAGCTAGGATAGAGACGAGAGGGGGAATCCCCTATATTTTTCAGTTTTCTCTTCTTTCGAGCAGACCTCCATCTCGCATTTAAAGATGACAATTTGAAAACATTAGCATCCAAAGTAGTAACCACTAAATCAAGGGGGTTAGGCTCGATTAAGATGCCTCCAAGTGTACTCTCCCCCTAGACATATCACCTGTGTATGATTTAGTAATATGCATGTTTAGATCCTTTGAAATAGATACTACTACTAAAATACAAGTCACAGTTTGTATAGGTTCACAGGTAGTAAGTTTGAATTATTTGCATACTTATCCTCCGCAATTACTGCTGCATTTGGATTAATCTCCTCAATACGGGTCAACCCTTTAGATTTGGGCAGAATCATCTCAACATTTTCTTGCAGATTTAGAGCCTCAATAGTGATTACATTTGTTTGCTTAAGATTAGTAATAACAGCTGCATATTCCATTAATCCTTCCAACCATCCTGTCTTGAAACGCTTTCCAATTGGTATCCATTTTTTTATGGAAAGATTCGGTCTCTAAGGAAAGGAGAGGTGAATCTTAATTTGTTTAAGTTCATTCACTTACCCAATCTTAAAAGGATAAGTAGTCTAGAAGGGTAGCATTTTTGGGGATTTCAACACATAGTTTAGTGTAACCTATCCTCTGCATGGTAGCTATTTATAAGTCCATGCATAATGGTTTTCCTAAGGAACTAGCAACATAACTCAGCCCCTCAATCATCCAAACTTCCATTGGCAAGTTATGAAAATGTACCCACATCAGTAATACATCAATTGTACTTCGATCCAAAGCCATACAAGTTTCCATTGTTGAATAAACAAAGGTTGATCACCGATATGCCAGTGCCTTTATTCCATAATCTCAGCTAAATTTTTTTCATTTGTGAATTTGAAAAGGACGATGTCGTCCTCCAGAAGCATTACCTTAGCTAACCCTCTTTTACCCCAATGAGCCTTTGTCAATGCCTAAATAATTGGGAAAGAGAATCATTTAGACCATAAAAGGCTTGTCAGAGTAAATGACCATGCTTTTGCTCTAGCCTGCAATAGTTCTATCAAAGAAGAAACAATGCCATCTCTAACAACATTATGGTAGTGCTTTAGAGTGCCCTTTTTGTTGTAAACAGGGACTTTGTTTTCTATGCACCAGCTACATTGGTGTCACTAAAAGAAGAAGCTAGCTTCGTACCTTTAGGCCTATCATTAATCCTGGCCATAAGGGCTTCTCTATAGAGAGTCAGAAAGTCCTATTTAGAGAGGGAGAGGTTGTCTAGTTCCAAGTCCATTTGGAAGGTCAAAATGTAGCCTTCCTATGAGGCAAAAGCCTCCACCCACACACAGTTGATAGTGAACTAACAAAGACTACCTTAGTATCCTGGAAAAAATTTTTCCAAAAAAGGAAAAAGAAAGGTGCAAAAGCGTAATTAGGGATGAGAGAAGTCGAAGAGATAAAAGTAAGTGAGAGAAAGAAAGTACTTTGTTTTCTTAGAAATAAATTTATTTAATTTAAATCAATTATAGTTAAGATAGAGGGATTTGATAGGGCCATTTAGAATGGCATTTATCAAAGGGTGGTGGGGCATAATCCCTATACATGTTTTGTGAAACTGAAGTCTATAAAAAATTAACTACAAATTGTTAATTCCAAAATGGGGACTGATATTAATAAGTTTGTTTTAGAGATTAAGTTAAAGCTATAGTCTATATAATATACAATTTATAAAAAACCTAGAGATAAGAATATGATTATGGAAGAAGATTTACCTTTAAGGGATTATGTTACATCATTAGGAACCACAATTCACTCATTGATTAGAAAGTAAGGATCCAATAGATTATAAGGATGTGGATAACAATACAAACTTTTTTTATAATTTAGTATGGTAAGAAAAAAAAATTAATAAAATTTATTCCTTAAGGAGGAAAGATATTTAAGTAAGATGATATTAAGAAGGAGGCATAAGAAGGAAAGATATTTAAAAATGTCCCTATATATAACTACTAGTAGTAGGTCCTCTATAAAACAACTATGCTCTTTTGTTGTTAACAAATTTTGGAAAGAAGATTTGGAGTTGCTAAATAGCCCATTCACAGCTCAAGATATAGAAATGGTAGTATTTGAACTGAGTATAACAAAAGCCCTTGGTCTTAATAATCTTAATGGATTCTTTTACTAGAAAGCTCAACCAAACATCAAAGTAATGGTTACAAAAGTTGTCTAAGAGTTTTTTTTATAGGATTAAAATGCTAAAGGAAATTAATAAGACTTCCTCGTATATATTCCTAAATCTACTAATCCTGAATCCTAAAGTGATTATATACACATTTCATTTTATAACTTCTTATACAAAATCATTTATAAGCTTTTGGCTACTATAATGAAAAAGTTACTCAAATCTATAAAGATTGGCACAAAAGGAGCATTCTTAGAAGCCCAACACATTAAAGAAAATGAAATGTTAGCACAAGAATTATTTAAAGGTTACACGAGAAGGATAAACCCAAAAGATTATGCTATAAAAGTGGATTTCTACAAAAACATATATCACTATTAGTTGGAAATTTGTCATACAATTATTATAGGTATTTGGGTTCCATATGAAATTTAAAATATGGTTATAAGTATGTATTATAACCACCTAATTGTGTATCTTTAATAAATGGTGAATTTTCTAACTTATTCAACAGAGGTTGAGGCCAAAAGTACAGGGACCCCTTATCACCATATATTTTCATTTTATGTGTGGATGATATGAATAGCCTAATTAAACATAATATAGAGATTGTTCTAGGATTCAAGAATTATAGTCAATGTATAAAACTAGGTTTGTTTAGTCTATAATTTGTTGATAACTTACTCTTATTCTCCAAGGCTAAAGAGATTAATAAGTTTCTCTTATTCTCCAAGGCTAAGGAGAGAGTTATTCACATCCTTATTAACTCCTTGGAAAATTTTATAGATATGTCTAGCTTAAGCATCAACTAATATAAGAGCCATCTTATTCTTTCTACTAGTGTTTACTAAATGGCTGAAAGACTATCAACTACATCAAGATTACAAGTTAGGAAACCTCCATTCTCTTATCTGGGGCTCCCATTGTTGGATCCCATTTTCGAGACCCAACTCTCTTGCTCAAACATACATCTATTGGACCCTGCTTGATTGCAGAGTCCAACGCTTGCTCTGACATTCCAACTCTTGAGAATATCATCATACTTAACTTGAGCATGCATATTACCTTAAAGGGTTATTTCATTAACCCTCATTAGCCATCATAATTTTATTTCCTACAAAACATCCCAAAAATTTACTCTTAATAGGTTCAATGGCATGCCCCCACAAAACAGTCACCATGCTTGAACTCAATTTTTCCTGCTTGTGAATAGAATTTAGAAATCTTCAAATCCAATTTTCAATTTGAATTCTTCATAGAAATCATATCTCTATGTATCTAGTTTACTTTGAAGCAAGAATCATCTCAATCGGAGCTCTATAGCTCAATATATGCTTAAAAAGCTCAAGTCTGCTCAAACCCTAATCATGCTCTCCTTACCGACCTCTTACTTGTTCTAATACAAACATTCTCAAATAAACTCCAAATCATACAAATGTTTATGGGGAGGTAGATACATGTCTTAGGAATCCATTGCTTCAAGAATCACTTCATTCGGAGGTCAGATGAGGGAGTTATGCCCAAAATAATAGACCATATTGATCGCAGCCTTGTCGTTCGATTTAGGAAAATCGACCTCGGAAACTGGTCAAAATAAATTTATACCAAGGATTGCAGCGTAGCTGAACCTCGGGTCAACTCTCAAGGAACCAGTGTGCAATTGATCCTAAACTAGCCTAGTCGAATGATGCATGCAATTAAAACAATTAAAAGG
>JAOTAZ010000220.1:20350333-20369767 GCA_025629785.1 Erythroxylum oxycarpum | reverse complement strand
TTTACTTTGAAAACTTCTTTTGATTAAACAAAACTTGTTCGATTCAAAAGAACTAAAGTATACACGTTTGTAAAAAACTTTTATAAACTTGTGTAAACAGTAATATTGAAAATCACGATTAAGAGAGAGAGAGAGTTAAGAGATTTCGACACAATAATTTTTATACTGGTTCACCCTGAACTATGGGCTATGTTCAGTCCTCAGATGTCTTTCTGAAATTTCACTATCTCTCAGAACTCTACAAGTATTCTTTTTCTTCGAGCCTCTTCAGGTCTCTATACAATCAGTATTATTTTACTCTTAGCCTCTTCAGGCTATATGTATCACTTTCACACTAAAAGTGTTACGAGCTTGTTACAGAAAAAAATAGCTCTAACAATTCGCATAGTATTCTCTCTATCTTTTGAGATTTCCAGTTGTTTTCTATATCATGTGTGTATCTGTATCCGCAATCTTCAACTCCGACTCGTATTTATAGTCTTTGTCTTCAACTGCATCTTGATAACTGTTTCTTGATTCTTTAAATAAACGGTTATTCAGTTGAGTTTTGTAACTAACTCAAAATGATGCTTCCGTCTACTTTTCAGCGTCTGCTTTTTAGCGTCTACTTTCTTGCGTCTGCTTTCTTGCATTTGTTTTCCAAATAGCTTCCGTCTGCTTTTCAAATAGCTTCTGTCTGCTTTTCTACTTTGCGTCTGCTTTTCAAATAGCTTCCGTCTGCTTTTGTTTATCATCAAAATTCTTAATCGTAAAGTTATTTTGACTTAACACTAGGGACATCTCATCATCCGTGCTTGAAGCAGTTGCAGTTATACTCTTATCATCACCATAATTCTAATGATCTTGCTTTTTCTGATCCCTCTTCCACTTATAGCAAACCCTCTTAATGTGTCCTAACTTGTCGCTATGGTGGCATGTCTTTATGTCTTTGTTTCCTTTGGACTTCGAAAGGTTATTAGACTTGTCATGACCTTTAGGACCCCTACTTTTGTTCCTTCCTTTGCTTTCTGTCACAAAAACCTTCACATTGTCAACTTCGATCTCCTTTCTTCTTATTTATTCATTAAGAATACTCTCTTTGATTATATCCAAAGAGAGCACACCTTAAGGATTTGAATTGTCAATCATTACCACCAGCGTTTCCTAGCTATCTGGTAACAAATTCAACAAGAATAGAGCTTGAAACTCATCATCAAGAATGATCTTCATTATAGTTAGCTTGTTGATTATGTCCTGGAAATCACTTAGATGCTTTGAAACTGATTTCTTAACCTTCAACTTCAATTTTAAAGTTGCTAATAAGGTGCACATGATAATGACTAAATGGTGGTATGATTCAGGTATAGCATTCTGTGTTGCCCAATCTTATTATTATCAGCATATGGTGGATGCTATTACTTCTTACGATCCATGATCTTCAATTGATAACTATAGAGGTAAAATTTTAGGCAACTTTGTTTATGAAATAAAAAGTTATTTAGATGAAAGAAGAATGATTTTAGCTACTTATGAGTGTTCAATCATGTGAGATGGTTGGTCAACTAGAAGAGATGAGCCTATTATTAATTTTTTGGTTTATTCTACAAAAGGGATAATATTTTTAAAGTCTATTGATACATCTGGCCTTATTAGGAATGTTGATATTCTGCTTCAGATATTTGATGAAGTTACGAATGAAGTTGGGCCAGAAATTATTGTTCAATTCATTATTGTCAAAGATTTTACTTATAAAGTAGCTAGAAGAAGCATGTAAAACAAGTATAATTCTTTTTATTGGAATCTTTGTGCTGAATATTGCATTAACCTGATTTTAGAAAATGTAGGAGATACTAGGTATTTTCTTATTATTAATGAGACTGTGCAGAAAGTAAAAAAAGTGACCAAGTTCATCTACAATCAAACGTAGGTCCTTGATTTAATGAGAAAGGATTTCATTAATCATTAGAAATTATGTCGTCCTACTATTAAAAGATTTGCAACTAATTTCTTATTACTTCAGCGTTTTATTCTAATGAAGGAGTTGAGGCAAACGTTTACAAATGATAAAAGAGTTATATCTCAACATGTTAGGTCTAATGCTAGATTGAAGGTTTCTATAATTATACTTAACGCTTATAAATTTCGATCCTAATGTTAATTTATCATCTGAGTTTGTGAGCCTTTGGTGATGATACTTCATCTAGATGATAGTGATGAGAAGATAACAATGGGTTATTTTATGATGTTATAGAGAGGGCGAATGAAAAAATCAATGCCAATATGAAAAATAGGTCATCTTTATACACACCTTATCTTACAGTCATCAATGATAGATGAAAATGGTAAGTTTACTCTTCGTTATTTGCAATTAGGGTATTTTTCAATCCTAATGTCTATTTAAACCAAGTTTACAATTAAAGTTAATAGGAGAATGTTATTAACTATTACAACAATTGTTACAATGAGATGATACAAAATCTCCTAAGCTTACAATAGAGATTTATAAGGATGTCTCTACTGATTCGAATGTCGATTACTATCCATCAAAGAGACAAACTTAATTAAGATATATATATATATTTTCACTTTTGTTACTTATTGAAAATTAATCATCACTTTATTTTTTATAATGCTACTTTTATTATCTTACAGTTTCTTGATATAACCAATTTAGAAGTGGTGTGCCAAAATTGCAAAGGTTTGCAATTCGAATTTTGAGCCAATATGTGAGTGCAATAAGATGTAATGGAAGCATAATTGAATTCATCCCTTCTAAGAAAAGGAACAGATTAAAGCAAAGAAGATTGAACGACTTGACCTTTGTTCAATACAATTTAAAGCTTTGAGAAAGGTTTGTTATTTTTATTATTAAGTTGGATAGAATTTCTTGTAATTTCTAATAATTTACTTTTTTTGTTTATTTAGACTCTTAATATAACAAGTAGTTCTGTAGATGCAATTTACTTTGACCGTATTGATCTTTTGGTTGTTTAAGTTTCTGAAGAATCGAGTTTGATAGATAAAAGTGATTTGGAAGATAATCTTAGATAGAACAGGATTGATATGTCATTTAATGCCATGAATTTGAATGATAGTGATAATGAGGTTCTTCTCAATTATGAAGATTTTGTACCAAATAAGAATTGAAGTCAATATAATTTGAACGAGTTTTAGATTGAATGAAGTTTCAAGTAAGTATCGTAATAGGTCAGGCCTGGGACCAGTTGCCATCTCTAGTTCCAGGTGTTTATTTCTCATCTTCTTTTAATTTCACTTATATTTTATTTATGTTAAATCCCATATATGTAATATAAATATTTTGTTTCAGGTTTCACTTCTAGTTGGTTGTTTCTTTAGCACAAACTTTTGTTGTAAATTATAACACTTAGAGAGCCATGAAAATGTATTATTCTTTTTATTTGATGTGTAAGTATTATTTATTATACGATAAAATTGTAACATTTTAAGTACTTTGTATTGTCCTTAATTTTATATTTGTACGATGGTTAAATAATATTTTTTCATATTAGTTGTATTTATTGTTTATATATGAAATATGTGAAAAGTAATGTTAATAAAATAAATAAATTACTATTATTTCAAAATTTTATTATTATGATTTTTGAAGACAAGAACAAGGATATGAATACCGTTCCGTACTGACCGATGTCGGCCGGAAAACAAAACAGTATCAAGGTGTATTGGTCATCGGTATCGACCGGTACCTAAGTTTTCACGTGATATCGACCGGTATTCAAAATATCGGTCATATACCAACCAACATTGTAATTTTTAAAAACTTCAAGGACTTTTTAGAAAAAAAAAATGAAAGATTTTATCGAAGAAGAAGAAGAGATGAGAATGAACAAAGAAACCAAAAGAAAAATAAAAGAAAGCACAGAGGAGTAGTTATTTTTAAAGAAGATGAGCAAGCATTTAATACCAAAGAGCAAGCATTTCATCTGCTTCCTCTCTCTTTCGTTTTTTTGTGTGTCTCTCTCCACATACTCTCCACCACCATGGAAACCAACTTAATAGCTTGAGAGCTTGCCAAGTTACATTGTAAATGAGAATATAACTTAGAACTTATGAGTTTTGAACTACTCACTTATGGTGTTTATACAGAAAAAAAAAAGAGTGCAAATAGGAAAGGTGATTGTATATGTATGGCAGTTGAGGATAATAAAGATGTTGGTCTTCAATGGTGATAAATGCTAAGCTCATCTCCAACTAAGGCACCAAAACACCAAATAAAAAGAATGCAAACAGGAAAGGTGATTGTATATGTATGGTAGTTGAGGATAATAAAAAACGTTGGTCTTCAATGGTGATAATTGCTAAGGCCATCTCAATTTGGTGTTTTGGTGCAATGAACTCACTCCAAAGAAGACACTAAAATGGTGCAATGAATAGTAATATACCAAATTTGGTATGTTACTATTCATGCACCAAAAGTTGTAAAAATACAACTTTGTTCATTTTCTTTTTAACTTATCCCTTTTATGTATTTCTCACAATTTGATTTATTTACATAATTTACTAAGTAATTAAATTTAAAATATATATTACTTTACACAAAATATATCATTACAAAGATCTCATTGAGACATTTAAAATGATACTAATATTAAATATAATATTTAATATTTATTTATAATTCTTATTTGTAAGTATTATAAATTCATTAATAAAATATGTTAAGAATAAAAAGTAATTTTGAAATAAAAGGTCCATAAATTTAAACCACAACATTGATTTAAAAATTAAAACTCAACGAAATTATTTTAAATTACAAACCAGACTAAAATAAATTACAATTACAATCATACTCGAGATTACAATCAAACTAAAGTTACAACAATCAAATTAAAAGTAAACCTAAAGCACTTAAGAATATTAATTTAACATAAATAATTCATAGTTTAGAAGGTCATCCTCATTTCCTCCAAAATCAAAATAATGACTAAAGCCACTAAATGAGCCAACTCCTCCTTGAGGTTCTCCTTCTTGAGCTCTTTTTGTATAAATTTTCATTTGTTCATTTCTAAAAGCCTCACGCATTATTAGATCTTTGATGGAATCCAGATCTTTGAATAAAATTTTAATATCTTCCTGTCTTTGTCGTAGCTCTAATTTTTTGCTTTATTTTGTGCTCGTAACAACTGAAGTTCATAATCTTTTTAGAAAAGATTGACTTTCATGAAACATTCCTTTTATTTCTTTATTCATAGACATAAAAAGTTTTTTTTTCTTTTCCTCATTTTATTCCTTTTTCATTTTTTTTCTTTCTTCCTCCCAATAGAACGATAAGCTTCATCATTTATTTTAATAAATGGATCTTCAACTTCAATATCATTATTTAAATTAATACAAAATGATGATGATCCTATTGACTTATCTGATTTTTGAGATTCTGACGGTGATATTTTATTACACTTAGATCGTTTTCGATGACCCGACACTTTCTCTTTACTAGTATCAACATATTTCTCTATATTTTTTTAGGATTGGTCATACATGATCAAATTTGAAACCTTTTTGAAATTTTGGATCTTGAATGAGTAAATATTTTACTTTCTCGAACTGTAAGATAACAATGTAACTTAAGTTAGATTTTAGTGTATAAATCAAACGTATTTCAATTCATACAAGGAAAATACATAAATAAATAAAGCACTTACAATATTTTGTTCAGGAGTACCTTTTGGATTCAAGTTTTCAATTTATCAAACACATCCTCTGAATTTGTCAATAGCTGTCATTATAGTTTGCCGTCAAGCTTGTAAAGATCTCCAAGGTAAAACAGTGGTGATATGATTCGGTAGCATTTGATGGTACTCAGTTGTGATACGAGACCAAAATTGAGTCATAGATTGATCTTTACCAGTGACTGAGTCTTGTGAAGCATTAAGATATACATGGCACAAGACTCAATCTTTTTCAACTGAATATGATGCATTTCGAAAGCTATTTGAAGGCTTTAACCAAAATTTGAGCTTGCCATTTTTCAGATAGGTTTGAAAGAGTGTTATAGTTTAGGATTTCAAGGAGTGTTATATGCAACGGGGGTTTCATTTTAGTAGATCAAATAAAGTATTTATAGAGATTTTGTGGAAAAGATAAGAATACCAATGAACGATTGAGATGAATATAATCTAATCCAACAGTTGGGAAGAGATAAAGTTACATTTTTTGCATAGATTCCTTATCTTGTCTTGGTTATTGTGTGGATAGGATACAAATACTAATGACCGATTGAGATGAATTCAATCTAGTCCAAAGGCTGGGAAGAGATAGAGTTAGATTTTTTGTAGAGATTCCTTATCTTGTCTTGAATATTGTGTGGATAGGATAAGAATACTAATTAACAATTGAGATGAATACAATCTAATCCAACAGCTGGGAAGAGATAGAGTTCGATTTTTTGTAGAGATTTCTTATCTTGTCTTGGATATTGTGTGGATAGGATACGAATACTAATAAATGGTTAAGATGAATGCAATCTAATCCAACGACTGGGAAGAGATAGAGTTGGATTTTTTGCAGAGATTCTTTATCTTGTTTTGTATATTGTGTGGATAGGATACGAATACTAATGAACGGTTGAGATTAATACAATCTAATCTAATGGCTGGGAAGAGATAGAGTTAGATTTTTTGCAGAGATTCCTCATCTTGTTTTGGACATTATGTGGATAGGATAAGAATACTAAGTAACGATTGAGATGAATGCAATCTGATCTAATGGTTGGGAAGAGATAGAGCTAGATTTTTTTTTGCAGAGATTCTTTATCTTGTCTTGGGTATTGTGTGGATAAGATATGAATACTAATGAACGGTTGAAATGAATGCAATCTAATTCAACAGCTGGGAAGAAATAGAGTTAGAATTTTTACAAAGATTCCTTATCTTGTTTTGGATATTGTGTGGATAGGATACAAATACTAATGAACGGTTGACATGAATGCAATCTAATCCAATGGCTGGGAAGAGATAGAGTTAGATTTTTTGCAGAGATTTCTTATCTTATCTTGTATATTGTGTAGATAGATAAGAATACTAATTAACGGTTGAGATGAATGCAATCTAGTCTAATGGCTGGGAAGAGATAGAGTTAGATTTTTTGCAGAGATTCCTTATCTTGTCTTAGATATTATATGAATAGGATAAAAATACTAATTAACGATTGAAATGAATGCAATCTAATCCAATGGCTAGGAAGAGATAGAGTTAGATTTTTGGCAGAGATTCCTTATCTTGTCTTAGATATTGTGTGGATAGGATGTGAATACTAATGAACTGTTGAGATGAATGCAATGTAATCCAATAACTGGTAAGAGATAGAGTTAGATATTTTGCAAAGATTCCTTATCTTGTCTTGGATATTGTGTGGATAGGATAATAATACTAATTAACGGTTCAGATGAATGCAATCTAATCCAACGATTGGGAAGAGGTAGGGTTAGATTTTTTTCCAGGATAAGAATACTATTTAACAGTTGAGATAAATGCAATCTAATCTAACAGTTGGGAAGAGATAGAGTTAGATTTTTTAACAGAGATTCCTTATGTTGTCTTGAATTATTTACTATATAAGGGAATGAATCACTAGCAGATTCTTTTTTGAACCCTTCACCATATTTGTCTACAACCATGAGTACTAATGCTAGGACTTCTCATATATCATCCTCATCTTTATCTTCCTCTTCATCTTCATCCTCATCATCGAAGGATGAATTGGATATCACTTCTGGAATATTAGCACAAAATAAAGCAATACTATCTGCGTACATCGATAATAACCTTGCAATAGATTACCGTATGAATAATATAGTGAACTAGCCAAAGTGCAAAGGCTCAATCTCTGATCATAGAGTAATTTATCGTGATCACGCTGTAGCAGATCAAAGACTATGAGATGATTATTTTGTAGAAAATCCAAGATATAATGCAGCAATATTTGGCAGGCAATATCGAATGAGCCGGAATTTATTCCTACGACTTGTTGGTGCTGTTAAAGGTCATGAAGACTACTTTATGCAATGGAGAGACAGATGTGGTAAACTAGGATTGTCTAGTTTACAAAAAATAATAGCCGCATTTCGAATGTTGGCGTATGGTGTATCAACTGATTTAACTGATGAATACATTGCAATTGGAGAATTAACTGCAATTAAAAGTACAAAAAGGTTTTGTCGAGTCATTATGGAGGTCTTCGGACAGATTTATCTAAGAGCACCAGATCCTACTGACGTTGCAAGATTGCTTAAAATTAATGAAGAACATGATTTTCCAAGGATGTTAGGGAGCTTAGATTACATGCACTGGACATGGCAAAATTGATTCCCAAGTATTATTTTTGAAGCTGTAGCTGATTATGATTTGTGGATATGGCATGCACATTTTGGTTTGCCAGGGTTAAATAATGACATTAATGTGTTAGAGGCATATGTCACTTGTTCGCAAGCCTTTTTAAAGGTATAACACCTTCTGCTTATTATGTTATTCGAGGAAAGGTGTACGACACTGGATATTATTTGGTTGATAGCAATTATCCAAAATGATTTACCTTAGTACAAACCATTCATGATCCCCGAGGCCTAAAAAAGAAGTTATTTGTGAAGATGCAAGAAGCATGTAAGAAGGATGTTGAGCGTGCATTTGGGGTTCTCCAGTCACAATTTGCAATTATCAAAGGATCGGCACGTTTTTGGAAAAAATCCATATTACATGATATTATGTCAGCATGCATTATAATGCACAATATGATCATTGAGGACGAACGTGATACTCAAGTGGCCATACAAGATTAAAGCGAAATGCCAGCCCCTGAAATTAATATTAATAGAGACGATACAATTATATTTCAAAAATTCCTTACTATACATAAGCAAATTAAAGATAAAGAAGCTCATTATGAACTTCATAATGTATTAATTGAACATTTGTGGGAACGATATGGTTATTCAAAGGATTAGAGGTTAAATGTGCAATAAAAATATTATATTTGTGTACGTTATTAATTTGTTGTTGCAATAATATTAATTATATTTGTTCAATAATATTATTTTAATATAAAGTATATATTAATTAAATAAAAATAATGATTTTATTTTAATTTGTATAAATAAATAAAATTTTGGTGTAGAATGGCTAGAGTAACACCAAATTTGGTGTAAAAAGATTCTTGAAATATTCTCTTTTACACCAAATTTGGTGTAAAATTTTGATGGAATGGTTGGAGGTGACCTAAATACCTAAATATCTCTCTATTTATCAAAGTCACATCACATCAGCAATAACTGCTTTCAACGTGGATGGTTCCACAATAGTGTACATTGTTTGCTCTAAATATCTAAATATCTCTCTATTTAACAGAGTCACATCACATCAATAATAACTGCTTTCAAACATGAATGGTACCACAATAATGGACATTGTTTGCTCTCACTCAATCTGAATACATTAATGATCCTCTTCTTCACACTCATCTTAATTCCTCAAAACCTGTCTATACTCCTATTACCCTATCCCTTCCACTTTTCAAAAACCATGGTCTTCCCCTTTCTAATCCCACTGAATATCTTAGTATTATTAAAGCAACTTTGTTATTAACAAAGTTTCCTAATTCTTTCACTATCCCACTGTTGTCCACTGGTCAGTAGTTAAATGCATTCTCTACTATCTTCGCTCAACTCCATATTATGGCCTTCATTTAACCAAGCCTAATTCCTTAACCATCATGCTTATTTTGATATTGATTGGGATGATTACCCTGATGATCAATGATCTACATCAGGTTATCGTATTTTTCTAAGCTCCTTAATTTCTTAGAGCTCCAAAAAGTAGTGTATTGTTGCCAAATCTAACACTGAAGCTAAATACAAGAGTATTGCTCTTGCTGGTGCTAAACCATGTTAGCTCAACTCTCCTTTTAATGAAATTGAATACTCTAACATCAAACTAATATTAAAATGTGATAATTTAAGAGGAATTTTCCTTACCGTGAATCCAGTCTCACATGCTCATACAAAAAATTTTGAGATTAAGATCCATTTTGTTCAAGATTTGGTTGCAAAGAAGTTTCAATTTATCCATCATGTATCGGAATCCTAATAACTTGATGATATGCTCACCAAGCCTTTGGGTATTATTGTTGGGCCCCGAACGTTTTCTTAGAAGTTAGAACTACTGAATGAGGAATATGGATAGATTCTTGTTTTTCTTTGGTGCTTTTGGTGGATAAGAGATGTTGAAATGGGAACAATCAAGGTGAAGGTTAGAAGTGCAATGAAAGCAAAAAGGAAGTTGAATATGTGTAGTAAGGTGATGAAGGATATGTATATATGTGTATGTTCTGTTATTCGTGTTCATGATTATTCATGGATTAAAATTTTCCCTATGGAGGACATTGATTTGAAATGAAGTTGAGAATGAGGAGTAAATGAAGCAGTAATGGTGATTTTGGTATGAGTTGTGTAAAGAAAGATTTTGAATTAAAGAGTTGGTCTGGAAAATGTTTATTGGGTATGCTTCAGTCTTTTAACCACAATGTTTTCTCTAGTTATCCAAACGAGATGATTCTTAATTTGGATTAAATTAGAAACATATGGATACATTTCTTATGAAGACATCAAATTTCAATTCGATCTTTAAGAGTCTCAAAATTTGGCAAGAGGTTAAGATTTGGGTTCAGTACATTAGTGTATGAATGAAAAATTTGTCTTCGGACTTTAGGAGCAAATTAGGAAATTGATATAAATAGATTTTGGCAAAGTTGCCTTATGGAAAATTGTAGATCTTTCTTTCATCTTTCCAACAATATATAGTATGAAAATTTTGAACATCTGAGTGGAAAGTTATGATCTTTATAAGTGGAGACATTATGAAGTGAAACTAAGACGAAGTTTTAAGACGAACTTTCGAGACGAAGTTCTAAGACGAAGCAAAAGTAAGACGAAGTGAAAGTAAGACAAAGTGAAAGTAAAACGAAGTAAAAGTAAGACGAAACAGAAGTAAGACGATGCAAATGAAAGAAGGAAGAAAACATCGTCTTAGTTGCTGTTCATACCCATCGTCTTAGTTACTGTTCATCGTCTTAGTTTTGGTTTTTCTTGAGTTTCATAAGTTAAAATATAAAAATTACTTTTTATTTATGATCTTTTGTCATAATTTGATTTGTTGTTTAACTATTTAATGTTAATTATTAATAGTAACTAAAAATAAACATTTTTCAATTAAGTTAAAATTTTAACTTTTTGAAAAATAAAAATAAAAGTAATTTAATAAATATAATTCAAATTTAGAATATCTTAAAATACATAAATTTTGAATAAATTAAAATAACTAACAGATAAATATTAATTTGAAAATTTTTGTATCAATAATAAAGCTATAATTATGTTTGTCATTAACAACTAAACAAGAGCGAAACCAAATAATAAGCATCCAATGGTAGTAACTTCTCTCCCTTATCAAAAATTTTCAGAGCTATAGTAGTGAAGCCTAACGAATAAGATTCATAGATTTGAGTAAAATTAGCTTTCACTGCCAAAAGCATTAATTGAGTGAATGAATTTCATATACATTTATTTTTTAAAAAATAAATAAGCATTAATTTATTTATTTTCGTTTTTTTACTTACAAAAACACTCCAAATGGTTCGTCGTGCTTTCTCCTTCATTTGTCCGATACAGGCAAAGTCATATCAATCCTGAGGTGATCCGTAGCTATAGAAATGCGTCTCTTTCACTTGACATCTCAGCTTTAGGGATAATAAACAGGAGATTCATGAGGTGGTTGGCGTTCCGCGGCCATTCTTTCCTCTAAAAGCCTAAATAGCTCCCTGTTAACTATCCCAATCACATCAGCAATAACTATTTTCAAACGTGCATGGTACCACATTAGTGGACATTGTTTGTTTGCTATTCCAGATTAGTGTTTCAGTTAATCATCAATTTTTATTTTTATTTTATTCCATTAAATGTTTTTATATATTTATATAAGTTCTACACTTTTATCATATTAAAGGTTGCAACAGATGCTCCAAACTTAAACATCAGTAATAATTATTTTCAAACATGAATGATACCGCAATAATGGACATTTTTTACTCTAAATATCTAAATATTTATCTAAATACCAATCTATTTATCATAATCACATCACATAAATGGTACAATAATGGACATTGTTTGTTTTAAGGTTATCTCATCAAAATAGAGTCACATCACTTCAGTAATAAGTACAATAATAGACATTGTTTTCTTTAAGGCTATCTCATTAAAATAGAGTCGCATCACATCAGTAATAAGTACAATAATAGACATTGTTTTCTTTAAGGCTATCTCATCAAAATTGAGTCACATTACAGTGTTTTCAAACGTGAAAGGTACGCAATAGTGGATATTGTTTGAGCCGCTCAGAGTCTCTGCCTCATTACTACTGTTCTAACCCTGTCCTATTTTATCTTGTTTCATAGACATAGATAGCTAAAATAGAATAGGATAGGAGTAATGGGACAGAGGATCACGTCCCTTATTTAAGATGACCTTAAAGTAAATAATGTTCAGGTATTTTGGTGCAATAAATTTACTGTAAAGGTACTAAAATTTGACACTAAAATAATATAATGAATAGTAATATATTACATTTAGTATATTTGGTATATTACTATTCATGTACTAAAAGTTATTAAAAGATAACTTTGTTCATTTTTTTAACATATTTCTTTTATATCCTTCTCACAATTTGATTTATTTACATAATTTACTAAGTAATTAAATTTAAAATATATATTACTTTACACAAAATATATCATTACAAAGATCTCATTGAGACATTTAAAATGATACTAATATTAAATATAATATTTAATATTTATTTATAATTCTTATTTGTAAGTATTATAAATTCATTAATAAAATATGTTAAGAATAAAAAGTAATTTTGAAATAAAAGGTCCATAAATTTAAACCACAACATTGATTTAAAAATTAAAACTCAACGAAATTATTTTAAATTACAAACCAGACTAAAATAAATTACAATTACAATCATACTCGAGATTACAATCAAACTAAAGTTACAACAATCAAATTAAAAGTAAACCTAAAGCACTTAAGAATATTAATTTAACATAAATAATTCATAGTTTAGAAGGTCATCCTCATTTCCTCCAAAATCAAAATAATGACTAAAGCCACTAAATGAGCCAACTCCTCCTTGAGGTTCTCCTTCTTGAGCTCTTTTTGTATAAATTTTCATTTGTTCATTTCTAAAAGCCTCACGCATTATTAGATCTTTGATGGAATCCAGATCTTTGAATAAAATTTTAATATCTTCCTGTCTTTGTCGTAGCTCTAATTTTTTGCTTTATTTTGTGCTCGTAACAACTGAAGTTCATAATCTTTTTAGAAAAGATTGACTTTCATGAAACATTCCTTTTATTTCTTTATTCATAGACATAAAAAGTTTTTTTTTCTTTTCCTCATTTTATTCCTTTTTCATTTTTTTTCTTTCTTCCTCCCAATAGAACGATAAGCTTCATCATTTATTTTAATAAATGGATCTTCAACTTCAATATCATTATTTAAATTAATACAAAATGATGATGATCCTATTGACTTATCTGATTTTTGAGATTCTGACGGTGATATTTTATTACACTTAGATCGTTTTCGATGACCCGACACTTTCTCTTTACTAGTATCAACATATTTCTCTATATTTTTTTAGGATTGGTCATACATGATCAAATTTGAAACCTTTTTGAAATTTTGGATCTTGAATGAGTAAATATTTTACTTTCTCGAACTGTAAGATAACAATGTAACTTAAGTTAGATTTTAGTGTATAAATCAAACGTATTTCAATTCATACAAGGAAAATACATAAATAAATAAAGCACTTACAATATTTTGTTCAGGAGTACCTTTTGGATTCAAGTTTTCAATTTATCAAACACATCCTCTGAATTTGTCAATAGCTGTCATTATAGTTTGCCGTCAAGCTTGTAAAGATCTCCAAGGTAAAACAGTGGTGATATGATTCGGTAGCATTTGATGGTACTCAGTTGTGATACGAGACCAAAATTGAGTCATAGATTGATCTTTACCAGTGACTGAGTCTTGTGAAGCATTAAGATATACATGGCACAAGACTCAATCTTTTTCAACTGAATATGATGCATTTCGAAAGCTATTTGAAGGCTTTAACCAAAATTTGAGCTTGCCATTTTTCAGATAGGTTTGAAAGAGTGTTATAGTTTAGGATTTCAAGGAGTGTTATATGCAACGGGGGTTTCATTTTAGTAGATCAAATAAAGTATTTATAGAGATTTTGTGGAAAAGATAAGAATACCAATGAACGATTGAGATGAATATAATCTAATCCAACAGTTGGGAAGAGATAAAGTTACATTTTTTGCATAGATTCCTTATCTTGTCTTGGTTATTGTGTGGATAGGATACAAATACTAATGACCGATTGAGATGAATTCAATCTAGTCCAAAGGCTGGGAAGAGATAGAGTTAGATTTTTTGTAGAGATTCCTTATCTTGTCTTGAATATTGTGTGGATAGGATAAGAATACTAATTAACAATTGAGATGAATACAATCTAATCCAACAGCTGGGAAGAGATAGAGTTCGATTTTTTGTAGAGATTTCTTATCTTGTCTTGGATATTGTGTGGATAGGATACGAATACTAATAAATGGTTAAGATGAATGCAATCTAATCCAACGACTGGGAAGAGATAGAGTTGGATTTTTTGCAGAGATTCTTTATCTTGTTTTGTATATTGTGTGGATAGGATACGAATACTAATGAACGGTTGAGATTAATACAATCTAATCTAATGGCTGGGAAGAGATAGAGTTAGATTTTTTGCAGAGATTCCTCATCTTGTTTTGGACATTATGTGGATAGGATAAGAATACTAAGTAACGATTGAGATGAATGCAATCTGATCTAATGGTTGGGAAGAGATAGAGCTAGATTTTTTTTTGCAGAGATTCTTTATCTTGTCTTGGGTATTGTGTGGATAAGATATGAATACTAATGAACGGTTGAAATGAATGCAATCTAATTCAACAGCTGGGAAGAAATAGAGTTAGAATTTTTACAAAGATTCCTTATCTTGTTTTGGATATTGTGTGGATAGGATACAAATACTAATGAACGGTTGACATGAATGCAATCTAATCCAATGGCTGGGAAGAGATAGAGTTAGATTTTTTGCAGAGATTTCTTATCTTATCTTGTATATTGTGTAGATAGATAAGAATACTAATTAACGGTTGAGATGAATGCAATCTAGTCTAATGGCTGGGAAGAGATAGAGTTAGATTTTTTGCAGAGATTCCTTATCTTGTCTTAGATATTATATGAATAGGATAAAAATACTAATTAACGATTGAAATGAATGCAATCTAATCCAATGGCTAGGAAGAGATAGAGTTAGATTTTTGGCAGAGATTCCTTATCTTGTCTTAGATATTGTGTGGATAGGATGTGAATACTAATGAACTGTTGAGATGAATGCAATGTAATCCAATAACTGGTAAGAGATAGAGTTAGATATTTTGCAAAGATTCCTTATCTTGTCTTGGATATTGTGTGGATAGGATAATAATACTAATTAACGGTTCAGATGAATGCAATCTAATCCAACGATTGGGAAGAGGTAGGGTTAGATTTTTTTCCAGGATAAGAATACTATTTAACAGTTGAGATAAATGCAATCTAATCTAACAGTTGGGAAGAGATAGAGTTAGATTTTTTAACAGAGATTCCTTATGTTGTCTTGAATTATTTACTATATAAGGGAATGAATCACTAGCAGATTCTTTTTTGAACCCTTCACCATATTTGTCTACAACCATGAGTACTAATGCTAGGACTTCTCATATATCATCCTCATCTTTATCTTCCTCTTCATCTTCATCCTCATCATCGAAGGATGAATTGGATATCACTTCTGGAATATTAGCACAAAATAAAGCAATACTATCTGCGTACATCGATAATAACCTTGCAATAGATTACCGTATGAATAATATAGTGAACTAGCCAAAGTGCAAAGGCTCAATCTCTGATCATAGAGTAATTTATCGTGATCACGCTGTAGCAGATCAAAGACTATGAGATGATTATTTTGTAGAAAATCCAAGATATAATGCAGCAATATTTGGCAGGCAATATCGAATGAGCCGGAATTTATTCCTACGACTTGTTGGTGCTGTTAAAGGTCATGAAGACTACTTTATGCAATGGAGAGACAGATGTGGTAAACTAGGATTGTCTAGTTTACAAAAAATAATAGCCGCATTTCGAATGTTGGCGTATGGTGTATCAACTGATTTAACTGATGAATACATTGCAATTGGAGAATTAACTGCAATTAAAAGTACAAAAAGGTTTTGTCGAGTCATTATGGAGGTCTTCGGACAGATTTATCTAAGAGCACCAGATCCTACTGACGTTGCAAGATTGCTTAAAATTAATGAAGAACATGATTTTCCAAGGATGTTAGGGAGCTTAGATTACATGCACTGGACATGGCAAAATTGATTCCCAAGTATTATTTTTGAAGCTGTAGCTGATTATGATTTGTGGATATGGCATGCACATTTTGGTTTGCCAGGGTTAAATAATGACATTAATGTGTTAGAGGCATATGTCACTTGTTCGCAAGCCTTTTTAAAGGTATAACACCTTCTGCTTATTATGTTATTCGAGGAAAGGTGTACGACACTGGATATTATTTGGTTGATAGCAATTATCCAAAATGATTTACCTTAGTACAAACCATTCATGATCCCCGAGGCCTAAAAAAGAAGTTATTTGTGAAGATGCAAGAAGCATGTAAGAAGGATGTTGAGCGTGCATTTGGGGTTCTCCAGTCACAATTTGCAATTATCAAAGGATCGGCACGTTTTTGGAAAAAATCCATATTACATGATATTATGTCAGCATGCATTATAATGCACAATATGATCATTGAGGACGAACGTGATACTCAAGTGGCCATACAAGATTAAAGCGAAATGCCAGCCCCTGAAATTAATATTAATAGAGACGATACAATTATATTTCAAAAATTCCTTACTATACATAAGCAAATTAAAGATAAAGAAGCTCATTATGAACTTCATAATGTATTAATTGAACATTTGTGGGAACGATATGGTTATTCAAAGGATTAGAGGTTAAATGTGCAATAAAAATATTATATTTGTGTACGTTATTAATTTGTTGTTGCAATAATATTAATTATATTTGTTCAATAATATTATTTTAATATAAAGTATATATTAATTAAATAAAAATAATGATTTTATTTTAATTTGTATAAATAAATAAAATTTTGGTGTAGAATGGCTAGAGTAACACCAAATTTGGTGTAAAAAGATTCTTGAAATATTCTCTTTTACACCAAATTTGGTGTAAAATTTTGATGGAATGGTTGGAGGTGACCTAAATACCTAAATATCTCTCTATTTATCAAAGTCACATCACATCAGCAATAACTGCTTTCAACGTGGATGGTTCCACAATAGTGTACATTGTTTGCTCTAAATATCTAAATATCTCTCTATTTAACAGAGTCACATCACATCAATAATAACTGCTTTCAAACATGAATGGTACCACAATAATGGACATTGTTTGCTCTCACTCAATCTGAATACATTAATGATCCTCTTCTTCACACTCATCTTAATTCCTCAAAACCTGTCTATACTCCTATTACCCTATCCCTTCCACTTTTCAAAAACCATGGTCTTCCCCTTTCTAATCCCACTGAATATCTTAGTATTATTAAAGCAACTTTGTTATTAACAAAGTTTCCTAATTCTTTCACTATCCCACTGTTGTCCACTGGTCAGTAGTTAAATGCATTCTCTACTATCTTCGCTCAACTCCATATTATGGCCTTCATTTAACCAAGCCTAATTCCTTAACCTTACATGCTTATTTAATGCTGATGGGGATGATTGCCTTGATGATCAATGATCTACATCAGGTGATCGTATTTTTCTTAGCCCCTTAGTTTCTTGGAGCTCCAAAAAGTAGTGTATTGTGGCCATATCTAGCACTGAAGCTAAATATAGGAGTATTGCTCTTGTTGGTGCTAAACTATGTTAGCTCAACTCTCTTCTTAATGAAATTGGAGACTCTAACATCAAACTAATATTACATTGTGATGATTTAGGAGGAATTTTCCTTGCCGCGAATCCAGTCTCACATGCTCATACTAAAAATATTGAGATTAAGATTCATTTTGTTCAAGATTTGGTTGCAAAGAAGCCCCTATTTATCCATCATGTATCATAATCGTAGCAACGTGATGATATGCTCACGAAGCCTTTGGGTATTACTACTTTTCTTCATTACATAACAAGCTTAAAGTTGCTATATACATTAGCTTGCGGTAGATTCTTAATAGAGATTCATCCTAATCCTATTCCCTTATCCCTAATTGATATTTATCTAATCATTATGTTTTAATTTTATTATATATGATAAGATCAAATTATGTCAAGACACAGCCTTAATTCATGTGTATAAATATTAGTGTGCATTTTATTGTAAAACACAAAAAAAAATACAAAATTATAATTACACCATAATATCTCCTTTTAGTTATAATGAATAATTTAATCACTTCATCATCAAATATTATGATTAGATATAAAGTATAAAATTAATACAATAACAACATCCAGTAGAAATCTTGCTGGCACGTAAGATCTGAGGAAGTCTAGTAGTACGCAATCTTACTCCTAACTAGTAAAGAAATTATTTTTAAATGACTCACATGAAAAGGAAAAAGTATATAATTAATATATATATACTCTTTTTAAATCTAATCGTGCTTGTCTTATTAAGTAGTAATTGATTTCTAATTAATATCTGAAAATAAGTTTTTAAAATTTCAATCCGTTATAACTTAAAAAGTCTTAAATCATTACTAATCATTAATAGTAAAATACTCTATATAATGACTTTAAGATGATGAATCATTTATTCACCTATTCAATTATTTTTACATATTACATACTAGGTTTTAGTACTATTCACTGAAATAATGCTAATAGAATATGATCAACTAATGCTAATAGAATATGGCTTGTACCGAATTAAAGACTACTCTTATTACCATTTAAGCACAAGCATCATCAACATTATGAATACCGGTTCATATCAGATCAAAACTAGTACGAAATAAAAGGTCGATTGTACCGGGTTTAAATATCGGTCGATACCGGCCTGTTTGGGATTGTACCAATCGGTATTCAAAATATTGGTGAAACACCTGCTGATACCGAAAATTTTAAAATATATGGGGATTTTTTTAAAAAAATTTAAAAATCTCTCTTCCTCCCTCCTACCTCTCCTTCCCCCTTTTTTTCAAAATTTTTTTATTAATTATTTTATTTATTTCAACT
>JAOTAZ010000220.1:20308218-20321096 GCA_025629785.1 Erythroxylum oxycarpum | reverse complement strand
TATAACTCGAGTTGTCTGTCCCTGTAAGTCGACTTATGATGGGAAAGTTGTTTTCTTTTATTTTTGGGTTGTTTCAAAAGCAGTTTTGGTTTAAGGTTGACAGCAAGATTCACCTTCAGGATGTCAGCAAGGCTCAGGTCTCGGGAAGGGGTCTCAGTAGGGCTCCCGTCTTGAGACCGTTGGGCTCCGGTAACGGGGTCCGACAACAATGGTAGATACGGGTGCGTCACATTCCTTGGTTGTGGAAAAGATGGTGCGTAAGTTAGGGCTTAGAGTGTTCAAGACCTCGACAAAGTTAAAAGCCCTAGCGGGCAAGGCACAAGCGGTGATGGGAGCTACTTACAACATCCCAATTAGTATAGGGAGTTGGAGTGCCAAGTTGAATTGCATGGTTGTACCACTTGAGGATTTTGAGATGATATTGGGAATCGATTTCCTTAAGGTAGAAAAGACGGTGCTGTATCGAAGTTTGAGAGAAATGATGGTTATGTTTGACGAAAAATCCTTCCTTGTTAAATTTTGTAGATTCGTTGGTGGGACGAAAGAGACTACAACACTTGTAGCGCAAGTGTCGACTATGATCATTGAAAAGGAGCCGAATTATGCTCAAGGAAACCCGAAACAGAAGGCAGGTAAGGAGCATATCATTGCCAAGATCGTGAGGGATCAAGGTGATAGGGAAAGCTTAGCGGATGAAGCTCTTGCCAATATGTCTTTGGCGGGCACGGTGAGCCTTGAGGAGGCGAGTCCAAGTGGAAGCAAAGGCAACCCCAATGGATTAGGAAAATGGTACATGGGTGAAGTACCAATTTACATGAAGACATGCTACCCTCTTCAAAAGATGACTAAGGAGTCTTCAAGGGAACTGCTCATGGAGAAGTGCCCATAGATTATTTCGACGAGGGCGTCTAATTTTTCTAATGGGGGTAGTTTGTTAGACCCCTAAGTCCAGATTGCGGAATCGTGCGAGTGTTGGCGATCATTGGCCAATGCTTGGCACGCAAGTCGGCATGAAGAAGGCGTGTTGACGAGGAAACAGAGCAAAGTCTTGAGAGTAGGCAAGATTTGATACGCATGGGCACGCGTAGGCGCGTATTGGAGGAAATCGTTGACGAGACGTAAGATTAGTATGTGAGGCCACGCGAAGTTGGCAAACTAAGTCATGCGAGACCCGAGAGTGCGCAAGAAGGCATGTAAGACCCCGTAAGGATGCGCAAAGGCATACGAGCGCGACGAGGCGCTTAAGCACTTCACTTCGACGAGGCAGGTCGAAAGTATGTGAACTATGCAAGGTTTTATGCTAACTCGATTTGTGACTTATACTTAGTCATAGAGCGACGAGACTGCACCATGAGTGAGCTGGATCATCAAAGATGGACTTATCTATGGATATGCACTGATGGGCAAGTTTTATCAGACTTGGTGCGAATTTTGGTAGAGTCTCAAACTTTGTGGAGATTGACTCGACTCAAGCTAAGACATGACGGACAAAGGACTTAGCCACACTCGGATGAATGGACTACGACTAACGAACTTGTTGTGGGAAGCATTGGATCAGGTTAGTGCGCTAGTGGGCTTCGCCGAGATCACATTGCATCATCAATGGATAGAGATTGCGAGGAGATCTTGGATGATGTGACGATGACTGGGATTAGAGTTACAGTAAAAATCAACATCTGAAAATAGTGGAGATCTTCACAGATAAGGATGTTAGTGTTCTAGATAGTGTTCTAGATAAATGTAAACTCTATCCTTATGTTATCCTGTTAGATTCTATCTTATCAGTTAAAGTCTTATTTGGATGGGGGTGTCATCCAATTGGTTCATGAGATCTTATCTGATAGAGATAGACGTGATCTTAGATAGTTCTGATTTAATGAGAATTTGTAACTCTAAGCTAGGATGCCTATATATAGCTCATTTGAGCTTTCCTCTTCTTATTCATTTAGAGAGAGCATTCTTTGTATTCTTTTGAGGGAAAGTATATAAAGTTGGTCTTTTGATTGTATCTCTGTGTTTTTCCTTATTGCCTATATTTTTGTTACTTTCGCATTGTTTTTTCAAGTGCGTGCGAGATAAACACTTTAGGGTTGGGAAAGGGTGAGCCTTACTTTAATGGGTCTAAGTGAGATTGTCGTGCAAAGGGTGTGAGCGAGAAATTTTGGGTGAAAGTTTGAGTCTCTAAGTTGTCACTCAGTATGGGATAGTGACACCAATCCATCTCACTCATTCATCTTATGGTTGGGAATGAATGGAGGGTTGCTTATAAGAGATAAAATCAAGTTCTGTATTAACAATTTGAGCTGTAAGTTATGTAATACTAAACTGGAGAATCTGGAACACCTGATGATAAGATGCAAGTATACTAGACAAGTTTAGGCCGGATGCGACTAATTCTCAACATGTACAAATCAATGGACACTTGACTGAAACTATTACTTGGTCGGGAAAACTTAAGAGTACATAATGTAGCTTATCTCAAAGCAGTCAAGTTATGTTGGGCAGCCTTGGCGTACTACATATGGAAAGAGCATAAATGCAAAGTTTAACATGAAGAGGAGATTGGGATTGGAATAATACTGGTCTACATGGTCTCACAAGTGTCCCTTCGATTTCAAGTTGTAGATGGTTACTAGGTTTCAAGTTGTAGATGGTTACTAGGAATCAAAACTGCCTGTAATTTAGATCTTGTGGATTACTCTAGACTTTTTATATTCTAGATTATATATATTTTTATATAATGAAATCATTTAATTTTCGAAAAAAATAAAGAGCCGTTCATGTACAAATCTTGATTTGAGTTTTATACAGAAACTTCTGCGAACCAAATACTTAAAAATTCTAGTGCTCATCACAAAGAACTATTTAAGATACAGCCAAGCGGCAACAAAGTGACTAATTAGGAGCAACAAGATGCAGCCGCTGTCCTTTCTGCAGGTCTATCCATGAGAACCATGCCCGATGAATTCTGTGCTGGTTGCACTCGAGGCAGTCGTTTTGCTGTGTCCAAATAAAAACAAAGATATTACTGGGAGTGTAAATATCTGTAGAACAGGTCTCACCAAATGGATGAATGTCTTGAAAAACTAAACTTTCAGTATATATAGTCTTTGTAATTGAACTCTCATCTGACACAATTACAAACCTATTTCAAAGAAATATAGTCTTTGTAATTGAACTCTCATGTGACACAATTACAAACCTATTTCAAAGAAAATGTCATTCACATTGTCTGCAGTTTTCGCTGACGTTTCCATAAAGAAAAGGCCATTCTCCTGAGCATATACTTGAGCTTCCTGTAAGAATTAGCAAACATGATCAATACAATTTTTCTGGCGCTAACCTATTGCTTACTGGGGGTTGTGGTTCCTCATCCTGGCAACTCCGTGGGTTTCAGACATACAGCATTGCCACGAAGGAATGAATAGAATGCAGCCATATTAGTAAATGCCATATCATAAGCACAATTCAACTCCTCCGTTCTTACTTACTCTGCCATCTAGTATTATTGTGAACCTCCTTTGATTTCCATCTTTTAAGTTCATTTCTTAACTGTATTGATTCTCATAAAAGCACTGAAGGTAAATCCATGTTTTTAAACATCATTAGGATTGTAGATACAAATTGCTTCATCTTGTATGTTTTCATTTAGTCACCCATTTCACAAGTGCAACTTTACTCATTATAAACATATCAAAGCTTTTGGTAGGAAGACAATGGAAAATGTCATATCTAATAACCATATGGCAACTTTAACAGGAGTCTAGCCCTCTTACATCACAGAAAACTGACTACACAAAAGATAACATCTTTGATATTTGCTGCATCTGCCTTAGCTCAAAGATTTTATTCAACTAGTAAGTAGCATAGTGGAAAAACAAAAGATACTTGCCTCAGCAGTTGATATTTGCTGCATCTGTCTTAGCTCAAAGATTTTATTCAACTAGTAAGTAGCATGGTGGAAAAACAAAAGATACTTGCCTCAGCAGTTACTTTTCTTGCATCTACCAAGTCAGCTTTGTTCCCAGCGAGTGCCATAACCATATTTGGATTTCCTTGTTGAATGACACAGAGAAAATGTTAGCGACAATTGGTAGTATTATGATACACAGAAGTGAGAAAAATGGATGTGAATAACTAAAAGAATTCTCAAGCAAGGAGGTGCCAATTCCAGACTCCAAACAAGGGCTTATTAGGTGAGAGATGCAAAAATGCCACAACATGACCACTGCAACAGCCAATAATTGAAATACAACCAAGTCTAGGTCTCCAGAAACCTAAAATTAGTTATATTCAATAATTAAAGTACCTTGTGCCTGAAGTTCTTGAACCCACTTTTTTGCTCGCTCAAATGAGGCCTAAAGAAAATAAAGCATAGGGCTTTCAGGACATAGAAAACAGAGATACTGCAGTAAAATCCAAAGTCATGAAGTCTATTGCAGAATTCAGTAACGAAATGATCCAAGATTTTCGCTAACCAAACATCTAAAAAGTCACTATTCTGGGAAGACCATACTAGGCACTCAATAACACGTGTTTAGTAGTCATCCAACAAATAGAACATGGTTTTTTGTTGAAGAAAACATTTAACAGACAGGATACAATTACTTAAAGCATGTGAATCTGCCACAAACTTGTAAAGTTGCTTTTGATGAAGTTGGAATAAAGAGGAAGTAATATAAATTATGCACCCAAATAGTTAACCGAGAAAATATAGATATTACCTATTGACTAATCTCCCTAATTGCTACAATGGCATTTGACAACCCTGAGGCATTTTTATTTCAACAACAAATAAGATTCCAAAATCTTTTAATACACGGATGCCAAGTTCAAGGGGACACAAGACAAGAAGGGTATTTGGCATAATTTAATTAGTTGATTTGAAAACCAATCTGTATACAATGACAACCAATACACGGTATGATGGATGAATGCCAAATTTCTTCACACACTTGCACAAGTTCATCACTCTTGTCATTTTTTTCTAGAGAAAAGCATGAATGCATCACTCTGTCATTTCTTTCTAGAGAAAAGCAAGCAGGTAGCCTGATACATGAACCCACAACAAAGCTAGAAAGCATCGTCAAATTGTTAAAGATTCAGTGTTTTCGTAAATACCTATGCATACCAAACACAACCATTCAAAAAGAGACACTGCAACTATTTATGAGAGATAAAGGCTGAACCTTCAGTGTTCACTTGCCTGATTAGATATGTCATAGACAATAATTGCTGCAGCAGCTCCCCTATAGTACATTGGAGCCAGGCTGTGATATCTCTCCTGGCCTGCCGTATCCCAAATCTCAAATTTAACCGTGGCATCATTAACAGCCAATGTTTGAGAGAAAAAGGCAGCACCAATGGTTGATTCCTATATTGGAGAACTAAACACATTATACATAGAAAAACTCATGCAAGCATGCATATGTACATAACAGCATGTGTGTGCACACACACAACAATATGCATGCCCATACAAATTTGTATATCGGTTAACAAACACATGACCCGCTTAAGTTCATCATTGCAAACCTGAAATTCAACAAACTGCCCTTTGACAAAACGCAAGACAAGACTAGACTTCCCAGCACCAACATCTCCAAGTAGCACCTGAGGCATAAAAATGAACAGAAGCTAAAGTAGTATTCTCGGAGATGAAGAAATAAATTTTATGCTGATAAAGAAAAATTCCAAATTGTTCAAATAATGAGCTGTATATTTCTATCAATTAGGAGAGGCAAAAGTGAAACAGATGGTACCCACAAAACAGGAATTAAAAAAAATTATATGAACTAATTAAGAAGAAAATTGGACAGCAGCAACTTGAAGTGCTGACTGTTAGCAAAACATTAATATTTCATATGTTAGGTGGCCCCGAGTCAAGGATTAAGTTTCTGTTAAACTAAAGAGATAAATTTGTAAACAGCAATATTTATTGATCCACATACACTCTTCCGGATAAAAGTTCCAATGCTGTTTGGTGTTGAAGGTCCCCTAGTTGTACAGGAAAGTTTAGTAGAAAACTAAAACGACGTGGGAAAGGATAATAGACTTAAATCACGTGGCTGATTCCTTGCAATTACGTTTTGCTAAAAGAGAATATCCACAAATCATAGAAAATATGTTTGGATCGAATGCTAGGAATCTGTTACCAAAACAAATTGATATTAAACTCTGATCAGAGCCATTTTATATCAAAAAACAAGGTTTTTATAAGCCCAGGCATGCAGCCTGGGCAAGTGTGGGATTTTTTTTTTTAAATGTAAATTGGGGCTTGTTGGATGAAAGCCGTCGGGTGAAAAGAATTGAAGATCAAAAAGTTGACAGGAAAAAAACCATTTGATAGAGCAACTAAGTTCAAAGCAAAGAACGTGCAAATACTGAAGCGCTAGATCCTGGGAGCTACTGGAATATAACAGCAGCTTAAAAACTGTAAATTGGCTTAATTTGAGAACAGCTGTACATCAAGCTATCAAAACTAAATAGAGAACTTTCAAGGTCACTACTGAATGTATTATAACCGTACAATAGTTTTAAGGGACAAATAAGACCGGTAAAGAAAAGATGATTGAATTTTTATATTTAGTAATTAATCTTTGCAAATCTTCACAAACCCACATCAGAATTTGCATTCAAAGCATCCGTAAAAGAAATATAGCTACTGGGTAATTGGTCTAAGAGGCGAAATTTAAATACCCACAATGACACATGTTAAATGATGAAATAGACCCGTAAAACATGATCGGCATGAATTAACACACAACAAGCACAGCTCAGTACGAATCAGAATAAAATCAAATTCAGATCAGAAAAGGTGAGCAGTCAAAATCGATGAGAATTAAGGCAAAACTCCGCCTTTGAGTTATAAAAAATAAAAAATAGTAGCTAAGTCGCATCAGAAATACGTCTAAGAATGATAAAGAGGGACAAAAACCAACCAATTTCGCGTTGATATTCTTGTTTCCGGTGGTGGCCATGAGGAAGAACTATAATCAGAGGGAAGAGATTGAGGATGTTGTTGCTCTGCGATTGTGATCAACAAACGAAAGCGTTGACAACAAGGTAACTGGGTGAAGAAGCGGACAAGGAAAAGAAAGCTTATCAATCAAACTTGTTTTTCCTCTTCTTCCGTAACAAAACTCTCTCTAAACCTCGTCTTTAAACAATCGAAATTGCCTCGCTAAGCTACTTCAAAGAAAGCGATTGCTGTGTTAATTATCCATTATATAACTTCTAGTGAACAATATTTAGATAAATGAATACTAAACTTCATTTTATTTCTGACACTAAAATGAAATCCACGCGGCAAAGACATAGCCAATTAGTTTTGTCTGCTAGGCGTCTTCTGCTTGCCTCGACAAGGAATGTGTACACGTGGACGAGAATGCGCGTGCCCTATTCGAAGTTTCCAAAATGTTATCAACTTATTGTATGTTTTTCCAGAGGCAGAAATTCGAATTGATGATGGATTTAACATTCTTTCCTTTATTATTTTCATTAGATATGAAATTTCATATATGTTAGTTCACTTTAAACGATATGGCATAAATTTAATGTTTTTTATACTTAAATATATATTATTAATTATACTTATTAAAAAACATATAAAAACCAAATAAGACTATATGATATTATTTATTACTTCAAGCTTTAGTTAAATACTAGTTTTTTTAAGAAAAAAAAAAGGTAAAGAATTATCCCATTAAAGGCAATCAAAATGTATAAACTAAGTTATAAAAGCGCTACGCAGGTGGTTCCAAGGATGAGAACATCTCTAGCACATAGCCATGCACAAACCTCCTAGAAGTTGAGAAGAATTACAAACTATACACTCCACATTCATGTAAACACGATCAAAAAGCTAAAAAATTATACTAATAATATAACCTAATAAGTACTTATTAGTGGACACCTAGATGCTCACACTGCTTATACCTAAAATAACCCATCTAGCTTGAAATAATCTAAAAATTTCTAATTGGTAGAGGATGGGCATAACAAAAATACAATGGTTGGTGTTGAAGTTGTTTAGCGTATTCAACTTATAAGGAGACTATAGTCCATTGAAATGAAATTATTTCAAAGGTGGTTGATTATGGTTGTAAAAAATGGTAAACCAAGGTTTAATGAAGAGAAAGAAGGGTTTTTTTTTATATTGGGTTTTGGTTTTTCAAAGTAATAAATAGGTTGGTTTTTCAATTTCTAAGTAATCGACACAAAAATTAAAGGATGGAATAAAGAGTCTATTTTTCAAAAACCAAGGGATCTTTCCTATTAAATACCATAAGCAATTTTTTTAACATATGTTCTCCCTCTTTTTAGTGGTAGAAACAAAAAATCAAGGATGAAATAATGCGTCTATTCTTTCAAAACCAAGGGATCTTCCCTATTAAATACCATGGACAGTTTTGTCTTTTTAAAACATGTGTTCTCCCTCTTTTTTTGATTTTATGCCCTCTCTTCTTATTTTTTTTTCTCCCCCTCAATGACTTTTTAAAATATTTTTCAATTCATTGTGCTTTTACTTATATAACCTTATCTCCTTTTATTCTCTCGTATGGTTATTTGCTTGTTTTCCGGTGTTGTTTCTTTTTATCTCTTTTGGCCCTCACTATTTGTTCATGCTTTTCTTCATTTTTTGTTCTCCCTTTTCTTAATGCTCTAGCCCCCTCCTTTTGTTTTTACCTTCTCCATATAACTTGATTCCTTTATTTTTGATTTGAATTAGATAGGTTATGGGTTAGGTGGGTCATAAGTACTAAATAGACTATGTTTTAAACATAATTTTGAGAACATTTTACTTGTACTTAGATGATTATATGGGATTTGGAACTTTATATAGCTTATTTCTTGTTTATATGCTTTGATTTAGCTCTCCAATAAAGATTGATGAATTCTTTTTCATGGCATTTAGACCCTTATTCTTAATGTGAACCATCAAATACACAATTGAGGTGTTACTAACCTAAAAGATGGGTGCAACACATGCCTACATTTATGACCCATATTATTGGTGTTTTTTTTACACAAATTAAAGTTTCTTATAGTTGTAAAGAACATATGACTAATATGGGTCCATATTAGACTTATGTTTGCTGAGACCCTTTGAATTCTTCTAGGATTCTATGATAACAAAAAAAAGCTTTATGGAATTAAACAAGGAGATGAGAAACAGCAACCATTAACCCAAAATAAAGTATCTTGAGGGAAAAACAAAGCAATCTTAGAGCAAAGAAGGGATTTTCAACAAGATTCAACCAAAGAGTATTAAGATTTCAAGATCAATGAGAATGAGTTCTTTTGGATTATGTTCTTTCTTAAATGTTGTTGGTTTTCTTATTCTTAGAATAAACTAATTTATGATAAATCTAGGAGGGATTAATCCCAAAAAATTATTTTGGATTAATTTCTTGATTTAAGGAAAGCCTCAAGTTTTGTTGTGATTTATTCATGATTACTTACTATGATTGACTTGAAATAGACTAGCATTTTAATTCAACTTTATATTTCATATATGGGGACTATAAAATCATATATTAGAATATATCATGGCATAAATAATAACAGTCTCATGAAATTCTAGAGATAGGAAGTACAAATTGATAAATGCTCAATTGATTATGAAATTATTCCATAACACTTAGCGATTAATGACGTGAAATTACGTAAGAACTTGCTTTGACTCATATGTGATTTTAGGCATAATTTGAAAGCAAAGAAGTTAAAAGTGAGTTGAAAGAACGTTTTGGTCCATTTTATGAAGATTAATATTCACTTGTCTTCATGGAATAAGAAGAAGAAAATTAGAGTAAGAGAAGACAAGATAAAGCATAAAACCCATCGAAGAGAGCTGCTAAAAGCAAAAAACCCATGGAAGAGAGTTGGTAAAAATCAACTTGCACGTGCATGGAAATTGCTTGTTTTTGCATGCAAGAATGTTGGAATAAAAACGACAGCACAACATGAAGGAAATGTTGTAGCCGGTGGACAGCCAAAAGATAAAATGACGCGGCAGCGTGAGTAAGAAGAAAGCAAAATGCAGACGTATGGAAGCAACAAGTGAACAAAACGAAGCATGCAATAACAGGAAGCATGAAGCAAAACGGTAGCAACAACAAGGAAAAACGACAGTAGCAATAAGGAGAAACAATAAAGTAGTAGATGTTGTACGCAAACAATGTTTGCTTTTGTTGTTTGCATCTCATGCAAACAACATCTACGTTTCAAGTAGATGTTGTGCATGAATTGCAGACGTTTGGTCAATAACAATATGCACAATAGGAAGGAAAATACACATACATCTCATGCAAACAACATCTACGTTTCATGTAGATGTTGGGCATGAAATGTAGATGTTTGGTCAATAACAATACGCACAATAGCAAGGAAAATACACATACATTGTAGGAGCGTTTTTAAGGCGTGTAAGGATTTAAGACAAAAGAAAAGGATACAGTAGCGTAGGAAAGGAGCAAGGTAAGAGTGTGGGATGAATAGGGTATTTTTTGCTGAATTGAGTGGGATCTTCAGGAGCTTTGGGAGAGCACGGAGAAGGAAGCAAGCTCTCCACCATGAGGAGACCTATGGAGCGGTAGCTTTCTGACATTAGTTTAGAGACAATATCGACATTGATAACTCGATTAAGCATTCCTTCCTTGTATTTATTGTTTCTTTCTCTCTTTAGAAATTAATTATGTTATTTAATGTATATAGATTTGGGTATTGTGAAAAGATGATTGTAACGCGTTCACTGGATCATTTTAATACAAACCCATTGCTAGAATATTTATTGTAATTCGTATTTGTTATGTTGAAATTCATTTGAAGTGACAAATATTTCGTAATTATTAGAGATAACATAATCTAGGTTAAATGACGCATTGTATGTGGTTGTTTCCTTGATTAATTGGTTTTCCTAATTCGTAATGCAGTTACCTAATTGAATCTAGAGATCGTATCCTAGGTTATTCAGTGACTAGGTTTAATTAACGATCATATCTTGATTAAACACAATCTAAGGAAAAACTCAGGTTAATAGATTAACCTACGATTAATAGTTTTTAGAAGAGGTTTGAGAACAACAAATCATCAAAATATGTTTAATTAGGGTGTAGGCCAAGATAGAATCAAAAAATCAGATTCCTAACAAATTCACCACTTTCATCACTTTGCATGTTTTCTTTAATTTTTTTCTTAGTTTAGTTTCAATTTATTTTCTTATTTTAAATCAACCAAACCACGTTAAACCTAAACACTAATTGATTTCATTTTAGAAGCTAACCAAACTCTCTGTGTGAGATTGACCTAGACTTGGCACAATTATAGTAGTAATAAGTCTAGTTTATTTTGACTAGTGTTATAATGCACAACTAAAGTGTTAATATTCACTTATCTTCATGGAATAAGAAGAAAATAGAGCAAGAGAAGATAATATAAAGCATAAAACTAAAGGAAGAGGCCAACTAGAAATTAACTTGCATATGCATGGAAACTGCATGTTTTTGCATTCAAGAATGTTGGACTAAAATGACAGCACAACATGAAGGAAACATTGTAGTCAGTGGACAACCAATAGATAAAACGATGCAACAGTGTTGGGAACAAGAAGCAAGGACAACGTAGAGACGCAAAAGTAGAAAATGATAAAAACATTGCACGCAAAAAATAGAAGCATAAAGCAAATCGGCAGCAACACCAAGGAGAAACGATAGTAGCAACAGACGTTGTACACAAACAACATTTGTGTTCATTATTTGTGTCTCATGTAAACAATGTCTCTGTTTCATGCAGATGTTAGGCATGAAATGCAAACGTTTTGCCAATAACAAATCACATAATAGCAAGGAAAATAGGTAGACATTATAGGAAGGTTTTTAAGGTGCGTGAGGTTTTAAGACAAAAGAAAAGGAGACAGTATCTTAGGAAAGGAGCAAGGTGAGAATGTAAGCTAAATAGTGTTTTTTTCAGCTAAATCGAGTGGGAACTTGGGAACTTTGGGAGAGCACAAAGCATTAGAAAAGTAATCTAAAGGCAATCACCTTTATCATATATTGCACAAATCTTTTTGATTAATAAAAAGGCTTTTTGTTAATTTGATGTTCTTATTCTTTATGAATTAATAGTGATCTTAAATCGAATTAATGAAGTCCTTGATACATTACATAACATGAAGGAAATCATGAAAATAAGATTCCTATCATGTGAAATTATGTTAGTAACTAAATTATCCATAGTCATAGGATTAATGAGATGGGACATTATTAATCCGGATAGACTATCACATGTTATACTCCTTGATTAGATCAAGCAGTGGATCTCATAAGCTATAAGTATCGGTTGTTTTAGAGTTAACATGTGGATGTTTGCTAAGAGTAATAAGTACATTGGATGACATGCCATAAGGCAATCATATGGATAATATATTCTAGTGTCAATGATAGTCTCATCACAGCAATGGTACAAATATCCTCAAACTTGAGGTGCTTAAGTATATCTTGGATACTATTCCTGTACTTTGACTCCATTCCTCATTGCCTCTTAAAGGTTGCTCATAAGTTGGTGATTGGGTACAACTTGAGGTATTCGAAAGTAATTGAGTAGCTAATAAAGGATTCACCACTCCTGATAGAAGGAGATGATTCCCACGGTCTCTTATTGGGGTCATTACTCGAAAATCTCTGTCTATAGTGGAAATTTCATGAAGATTGTTGGGTCCTGATTTCGAAGCCCGGACATCGGTGCCGGACCCCGTTCTCGGAGCCCAACTATTCGGAACAGAAACACAATCGTGGGCCGCTAGGCCCGAATCCCGACTCCCAAGGCAATGCCCCAGGGTGCTCTGTCGGGACGCACAAAGAAATACACTTGCGGAAGCA
>JAOTAZ010000220.1:20261197-20282742 GCA_025629785.1 Erythroxylum oxycarpum | reverse complement strand
TGTTACAAGTAGATTACTAATTGGAATTGTTATGGAGATGGCTTGAATGAATGTTTAGTCAATGTAGTTTTGATGAATCATTGATGTTGGGGTTGAGAATTGAATGAGTTAAAGTTGATGTTTAAGAATTTATCAAGTGTTTGGGCATGAATGGATGAAGTTTAGAAGATTAGAAATGTTCATAAGGTTTGGATGAGGTCTTAAGTAAGCATGGAGTGGCATGGGGGTTTGTGAAAACCCCATGTTCATTAAACGGACACGCATGTCCGTTTAACGGACAGCCTCAGGTGAAAATGCAACCTTTGGCCATTTCATGTCCGTCAAACGGACACGCATGTCCGTTTAATGGACAGGTACGGGTGAAAATGCACCTTTGGCCATTTCATGTCCGTCAAACGGACACGTATGTCCATTTAATGGACAGCCTCGGGTCAAAATGGCCCCCAAGCTCGAGTCATGTCTGTTAAATGGACATGACGGACATGCTCTAGAAGGTTGATGAATTTTTTATTTTTCTTAGAGGCAACATTGTTTTTGGCTATGAACATGGTTCGTTGTTTAGGGCATAATTTCCCTCTTTTTTATCCAATTGAAGTGATTCCTGGACCATTGGTAAATTGAGGTACTAGAGGCTTAAAGTTACAATGTCTATGAAGAAATCCACTTATGTTTTTGAGGTTTGCCTAATGTACGCTCACCACTAGTATTTTTTGATAGCAAGTGATCCTTCAGGGTTTTTAGCACGAGGCTTATGTATCAGGATGTTGGGCACCGGAATCGGGATCCACCAGTTATGGTAACAATGCAAGATGGATGTAAGTTGGGTCTCGGTAACGGGGTCCAACATGGATGGATATATATTGGAGCTATACAAATTATAATAAAATCAACCTTTAAAGAAGGACTAGATACACCTATAGAATTAGCCATAATGGATAACAGAATCGTAAACAGAGAAGAAGCCTATTTAGGAATTCTTAAAGGAAATTTACAATATGGTAAACTAAAATTTAATATATATCCACAGATTTCTTATCATATTCAAGACGAAGATTTTGATAAAACATTAAGTTTAATACAAGATTTTAAAAGAAAATATTTCTTTAAACAACAAAATAGACCTTAATCGATAACTTATATATGTTATTCATATGCATTATCAAATACCCATCATTCTGAATGCTTTGTAATCAAAGATACAATAGATTTTCCTTATTTACTCAATGAGGTTTGTCAGATACAATTGCCAAGTATACCTAAAATAGAGGAAATATAATCAAGACTATTAGACTTAGATTTACAAGATAAACCTCTCATGATATCAAATAATATACCACCAAGATTATCCTTTACTAATACTGGGGTAATTAGTTGTAGCGCCCCAAATTAAGGGTTAGAAAATTAAAGAAATTTAGTACAATTTATGCTTGCTATTTGAATATTTGCTAAATTGTGCATAAGCATTTTGGCATGCATTCATGACATTTTCTGGGTAAATTGGTTTAATGAGATTTCTGATTTATTTGGAATGTATTAAATATAATTTGGCAATTTTTTTTGTACATTTCGAATATTTTTAGAAATTATGGCTGAATTAATTTTGAGTTGAAAATATAATTGGAGAGGCATATTATTATTTCTTAATTTTTGGTGAATTTTAGGAATTTTCGAAAATTTTAGATATTTTTAGATTCAGAATAAATGAATAATAATAAAAATAAAAATACTAAAATATGGACTAATTACATTATAACGAGTGGTTCGCATGCACTGTTACATGTGGTAGTCTGCTATGAGTGACAAATGACGTGAAAATGTAAAGATGTGTGAAATATATGCATGTTATACACGTAGCCTGATGTTTTGTATTAAAAACTATCTCTGTCGAATATGTTTTCATTGTTCTTCTTTTTTTCACCGAGTAACAACCTACTGAAAATACAAGCTAAATCGTGTAAGTCATAATATTTCAGTGTAATGTATATATCTGCATGCATAAGAAATATGAGTAGTATAGTGTCAATGTGTGACTGTGATGTATGGAGTAGATGAAATATATTCATACCTTGTATACTCTGTTCTTGGTTCACAGAAATAGATATAAGTTGTTTCCTTTACTATTCACGTGTATGTATCTATGGCTACGTATGGATATGAGTTTAAGCAGGAAGTGTATCGAGACTGTGTAGTTTTGAGTTAAATGAAGAGTAATGAATAATGATAATAATAATTGTTGGATGTCGGTGATGCTCTATTTCTTTTTTTTGAATATGTATGAAAATGGTTTTAAAAGAGTTTGATGATAAGAAGCGAGGATTAGGGAAGGTTGTGTTATAAAAAGGGTTTAATGAAGTGTAAGAATAGATAAAGAAAATGAAAGGAAGTGTAATAATAAGAATTTTGAAAGTTTACTGTAGAGAGAGAGAGAAAGTTGGAATGTTAGTTTTGTGATCTTTGGAGTGTATATATGATTCTGATAGTATAGAAATGATGGTTAGATGAGTTTTGAAGTGAAGAAATGTGAAAAGAAAAATGGAAGAAGAGTGAAGAAATGTTGCTGTTTCATATGGGTGGTGAAGAAGAAGATGAACAGTGTAGGATGAATAGTGAACAGTACAGGATGAATAGTAATTTACGTTAGTGGTTAAAATATCATGTTGAACTAAAGTTGTTTTGTTGAACAACTCTCACTCTTTTGCCTATAACTTTTTCATTTGAACTACAAATGACTTGAAATTTGGACCAATGGACTCCTAAGACATTTTTCTTTTTCTCTCCATAAAATTGAGAATTTTCTAGATTGAATTGAAGTTGATTGATAGGATGAAAGTGAAAGTCTGCTGGAATGTGATGAACTGGAAATTTTCATGAACATGCATCATACATTAGTGAATTTTTAATCTTGCAAAATAGTAATTTGTATCTGTGTTCCCTATTATAGAGGAACGACCAATGCCAGATATTGCCGGGACTTCGAGGCAATAAACAGTAAGGGCGATTTAGGTAAGTAATATCGATAAGTAATTTAGACAGTAAATTTTGTAAGTGACCTAGGAAGGTCTCACCTTGAATTGGTTTACATGTGTATTGATTTCGGACATGATGGTCCGAGGTCCTGATTGTTGAATTTTGAAGTGTTGTGTTCTGAATTTCAGACAATGATCGTCCGAGACGTTTGATGCATGTTTGTATTATTGGAAGTACTATTTGCTTGCACATGAAATTTCTAAAATGACCTTGCTTTGTTTTAAAACTGTTAAGTCCTAGTTGTGGGTAAATAAGCATGCCTAGAAGGGTCTGTAGCTGCTCCTGTTATTGACACTTCGGTGTCTCTTGTTATTGACACCTCGGTGTCTCCTGATATCAAGACATATGTCTCTCCTGCTGATACCAACTATGGTATCTCCTGTATAAGTCCCGTTACCTACTTCTGTTCACGGATTAGCAGTCTTGATATGTGTTTGACAAAAAGTGTATTATGATTCTGATTCTGAAGGGTTTATACCCTCTTGTGATATTCAGTTCTGATGAGTATAAAATCTGTTGTGAAATGCATTAGTCCTGATTATTGTTATAGAAATCAATTAATATAGATTAATTATTACTCACTAAGCTATATGCTTAGCACGGTGGATTTGCCCCATGTAGGCTCAGAGCGAAGAGTATAAAGACTGGAACAAGTCAACCGCAATGGCCAAAGGAGTCTGTTTTGATATTACTTGAAAATGTATTTTTGTTTGTTTGTTTGGGCTTGTATATAACTTGGGATGTTTGTTACTGAAAGTATGAGATGTATTATATGTGTGTTTGAGATTCTTAAAAAAAATGCATGAGTGAAATGTTCTGATTTGTTGTTCTGTATTGGGTGGCATCCACATATCCTTCCAGGGGGTATATAGGTGTTACATTAGTCATCCTTTAACTCGACAACTGAGTTCTAGATATAATAATATTTAATAATGACTAAAGAAGATACTCTTAAAAACTATGCAAATGCACATATGACTCCACTTTCTTTTTAATTCTGTTGTGACAGAACACCTATTTTCTTGGATCACCTATGGCCCAAGTATTCATAATACACTGCAAAAAAGACCATAAAACAACAAAAAGTATAACCGAAAACTATAGCATGTACGGAATTACCTCTTGACGCAGATCGGTTGTTTCTTTTACAGATTTGTAGACACTGCGATGCGCGAATGTCCTCTACCGGTATCCACATGAGGATGAACAATCCAGGTAGTGGCTATCGTGTGCTAGCACTTTCTAAAACTCTTTTCGAACACCGCACAGTTTTTCTCTCGAAGGGTGGCTAGGGTTTTTCGTCTCCTTCCCTTTTTTCTAATGAAACCTAAGTTTGTCTATTTATAGAGAAAACCTAATCCCAATGAAGCCCAATAAGTTTCGGCCCATATTATATCTCATATAATAAAATCCCAATAACTTAAGTCAATCTAGCCCAATAAATATATCCACGTATATTTATTCAACGCCTAATAAATTAGGCCCGAGAGAATAAGCCCATATCACATCATTCTTTGTGTGCGACCCTGTAGGCTCATTTGATGTTGGCAATAGGCTTGATCACACTTCAAGGTCCATAAGTCATAAGCGGCCTCTAGCAAGACATTATGACTACCCAAATCAAATAAGGATCAGTAATCCAATTTAACCTGTAACCATGGTTATAAGCTCAGTCCCTTTGTAACACGATATCAAGATTAATCACAAGTCATGATACATGTTAACCTTTAATTATTCATTGTTTCTTGATCCTTAAATTGATTGATTATAATAAATGACATTGATGACTCCTCATCAATTCATTTGAGCACGGCCATGCATTTCTTCAGTCATACTTATCAAGAGGCCCAAATGATATCTCTCTCATTTAAGAGAGGTACAAATTCCATCTACGTCATTCACTTTCTATTACATGATTCATTTAATGTCTAACATAAGACAACTTATTATTCGGTTAAAAATAACTTAGTCTAATGTCAAAACATTGAATTCCTCATGTAAGAAACCATGATGACTTCAGGTCAGAGGACTAAAGTCAAACCATATTGAGAATCACTAATGACATGAAACTATGTAGTGTTTTCTTTGTGGGTCGGTCCAATAAATGGTCTCTAACATATATCTATGTTTCTAATTTGATAACTTATATCCATGATCAGTAAAACGTGATCATCAATCAGAACACATACTAGCCTTAATTCATTATTGTTCCTCCAATAATGATCGACTAGGGATAGTTTAGAATAGTGTTATAATGCTTATGGTTTTACTATCAAGTCACATACTTGATGACATAAGTCTAATAACATTTATGGAACGTAAATCACATTACATAAACAACATACACGCATATATAAAAGGAATACCTCATAATATATTATTAACAAGTCATAATGTTAATACATGAATGACATATATCCATTGGCCTAGGGCACACTACTAATAGTATCGTCTTAGGTTGAGTTTACATTGTCTTAAGTTGACCATCTGTATCGTCTTAGGTTGACTTCTGCTTTGTCTTAAGTTGACCATTTGTATCGTCTGTAGAGATGTATCGTCCGTGATGACGTCATATTATCTTAAGAGTTGTATCATCTTAAGTTGACTTTGATTCATCTGCCTTTTGCTTCGTCTACTTCTTTGTTTCATATGCTCTTTGTGTAACATCCCATCACCGATGAGAAGGATAAAATAGTAATTTGGAATGGGTTCTGAGTGTTTAAACTTGTCTCGACATGTTTATGCATATTATGGCCTATAAATACACATGAATAGTAATTCTTGCGCATGCATATGACTGTACATACATTCATGACATTTCTCGGTATATTTGGTCATAAATGTGATTTTTGTGTTTAGAAAAAAATTGATTGGAGAGGGTCATTGAGTTTTCAAATTTGTTAGTGAATTTTAGAAGTTTTCTGGAATTTTTGGGATTCTTTCGGACTAGAAAAATGTCAAGTGGCAGACTGATTATTTTCTAGTAGTAGAAATTATTGTCCAATGGAACTGGAGAATTAGATAAATGATTTTCAGATTTTTGTAATTAAAGCCATTGAAAATTGGGTGACAATTGGATTAAAAAAAATGAGTGACCAATGAACTAGAGCTTAAATACTATTAAGTTTCATTATTAAAAGTTATTAATTTGATATTTTTTATGTGATAAGTGTCATGACATGTGTCATGACACTCTTTAAGCATTTAGTTTCTATGTTTGTAGCCCATGACACTTTCTTCCAACAAGGTTATCTTCATTTGTCTTTTATCTTATACTAACTCTCTTCTTCTTTTCTTTCTCCATACGACCTTGACACCCTCACTCTCCATGTGATTTTTGTTCTTTTTCAACACTAGCAACTTCAAGACCTTTGCTATCTCTTCATCTTGTTTTTAAAAACCTAACCTAGTCCTCCTTGAAGACATGATGATCATGTATAATGGTGGGAGGTAGAGAGTTTGTGATAAATTTGGAGGATTGGAGGATTTGGAAGCTTGACTAGGTAAGATTTGTGTTTTATGTCTTGTTTTGTTAATTAAATGCATTATTTTTTATGGTTGTGAACCTAATTGCATGCAAATTGTGTTGGTGTAGATGGGTATGAAATTTGTTTGTTTAATTGATGATTGATGAGGTAGGATGTGATGAATGCAAGTATAACATGTGTTGTATGAAAATTGAGATGGTTTGAAGTGAAGTTTGTGATTAAAGATGAGTGTAGAAAAATGATAGATGATTGACTGTGTGTGCTGCAATTTTGTGGACTAATATTCAAAGATAGGTTGTGAGTTAGTTATGGTGGATATATGAAGTGAATTGAGTGAGCAAAAGTCTTGAAATGGCTAGTGTTGAAAAAGAACAAAAATCACATGGAGAGTCAGGGTGTCAAGGTCGTATGGAGAAAGAAAAGAAGAAGAGAGTTAGTATAAGATGAAAGACAAATGAACATAGCCTTGTTAGAAGAAAGTGTCGTGGGCTACAAACATAGAAACTAAATGCTTAAAAAGTGTCATGACACTTACCATATAAAAAAATCAAATTAATAACTTTTAATAATGAAACTTAATAGTATTTAAGCTCTAGTTCATTAGTCACCTATTTTTTTAATCCAATTGCCACCCAATTTTCAATGGCTTTAATTACAAAAATCTGAAAATCATTTATCTAATTCTCGAGTTCCATTGGCCAGTAATTTCTACTGCCAGAAAATAATCAGTCTGTCACTTGGCATTTTTCCTAGTCCAAAAAATATCCCGAAAATTTCATAAAAATTTCTAAAATTCACTAACAAATTTGAAAACTCAATGACCCTCTCCAATCAAATTTTCCAAACACAAAAAATCATATCTTTCACAAAAATCACATTTATGACCAAATATACCGGGAAATATCATGAATGCATGTACAGTCATGTGCATGTGCAAGAATTACTATTTATGTGTATATATAGGCCATAATATGCATGAACATGTAGAGACAAGTTTAAACACTCATAACCCATTCCAAATTACCATTTTACCCTTTTCATCGGTGATGGGATGTTACCACTCTCCCCTCCTAAAAAAATTCATCCTCGAAATTCTTACTTGTTTGGTCGAACAAGTGAGGATATTGTTTCCTCATATGCTCCTCTGTCTCCCAAGTTGCTTCCTCAGTTGAGTGGTTCTTCTATAAGACTTTCACCAATGGAATGACCCTGATCCTCAACTGCTTAACCTGTGATCCCACAATCTTAACTGGCTCCTCAACATAGCTCAGATTACTAGCAACTTCAATCTCCTAAGCCGGTATCACATGCGTCGGATCTGATCGATATCGTCGGAGCATACTCACATGAAAGACATTATACAACTAAGACATCTTACTCGATAAAGCCAGTTTATAGGCCAAAGGTCTTATCCTCTCAATGATCTCATAAGGACCAATGTACCTAGGGCTCAACTTGTCTTTTTTACCGAATCTCAACACTCCTCTCCACGGTGACAATCGTAGGAACACCCTATCTCCGACATTATACTCCATATCCCTCCGTTGCTGATTCACATAACGCTTCTGTCTATCTTGAGCTGCTTTAATTCGACTCCGGACCAATTTTACCTTATCTACAATATCATGAATCAATTCTGGGCCCTCAACCATTCTCAAACCCTCTTCATCCCAATACAGAGGCGATCGACACTTTCTTCCATACAATGCCTCGTATGGTGTCATTCCGATGCTGCTGTAATAATGGTTGTTATAAGCAAACTAATCTCATGCTCCTCTAAACTCCAATACACAAGCTTGAAGCATATCCTCAATAGTTTTGATTGTCCTCTCACTCTGTTCATCTGTTTGAGGATGAAATGTTGTACTAAAATTCAACTTGGTACCCATAGCAGACTGCAAACTCTTCCAAAACTTCGAAGTGAATCTGGGATCCCTGTCTGATACTATAGACATTGGAACCCTATGCAGTCTCACTACCTCAGTCACATACTTCTGGGCCAATTGATCGAGTGAATTATTCTCCCTCACTGGTAAGAAATGGGCCGATTTAGTTAACCGGTCCACTATAACCCAGATAGCATAATGTTGCCTCGGAGTCTTGGGCAACCCCATGATAAAATCTACAGTGATTCGTTCCCATTTTCACTCGGGAATAGGCAACGAAAGGACCTTCCCTACTGGAGCCTGGTGCTCAGCTTTCACTTGCTGGCACATCATACACCTGGATACATACTCTGCCACCTGTTTCTTCATGCCCGGCTACCAGAAATGTTGTTTTAAGGTGTTATACATCTTGGTAGTACCAGGATGCATAGCATAGGTGGCCATATGAGCTTCCTCCAGAATCTCTCTCCTCAAGTCATCCACATTAGGCACACATAACCTCTGTCCCAGCTATAATGTCTCATCTCGAAATTCAAATTCAGAGTTCGGATCTGCCTTTACTTTATCTATAAGCTTCACCATATTAGGATCCTTACCCTGGACTCTCTTGATCCTGTCATATAGCATCGGTCTGAGCTTCAAAGTGGCTATTAAAACCCCATCTTGCTCTAAGTTCAACTGCACATTCAAAGCCCTCAACTGTATCAAATTAGGCAACCTCAATACCTGAATCTGAGCTGCACTAATATGAGACTTCCTGCTTAAAGCATCTGCCACCACATTAGCCTTCCCTAGGTGGTACACGATAGTACAATCATAATCCTTCAGCAGCTCAATCCATCTCCTCTGCCTCAAGTTTAACTCCCTCTGACTCAGCAAGTACCTCAAACTCTTATGATCAGTAAAGATCTGGAAGGTTTCACCATACAAATAATGTCTCCAAATCTTTAGAGCAAAAACAACTGCAGCTAGCTCTAAATCATATACTGGATAATTTACCTCTTGAGACCTTATCTGTCTCGAGGCATAAGCAATCACCCTGCCATGCTGTATTAGAACACACCCCAATCCCTGATGCGATGCATCACTATACACCTCATAACCTCTAGTCCTTGATGGAATAGTTAACACCGGTACAGTAGTCAACCAATGTTTCAGCTCCTCAAAGCTCCTCTGACACTCCTCAGTCCATCTGAATGTTACATTCTTCGTCAGAAGTTTTGTCAGAGGGGCTGAGATCAGTGAAAATCTCTCGACAAACCTCCGGTAATAACCGACCAATCCTAGAAAGACACATTCCTTGGAACTGCTCACTTCAACACTGCCTCAATCTTCTTCGGATCAACCTGTATACCATCTCCAGTCACTATATGGCCCAAAAATACAACCTGATCTAGCCAAAATTCACATTTACTGAATTTGGCAAACAACTCTTTCTCCCTCATAACTCAAATGCTCAACATGCTCCTGTCTGCTCCTCGAATAAACCAAGATGTCATCAATAAATACAATCACAAACTGATCAAGGTAGGGATGAAAGACCTTATTCATCAAGGCCATAAAAGTTGTCGAGGCATTAGTCAGCCCAAACGGCATCACTAGGAACTCGAAATGCCCATACCTACTCCAGAATGCACTCTTAGGTACATCAGTCTCTGCTATCTTCAGCTGATAATACCCTGACCTAAGATCCAAATTAGTAAACACCTAAGCTCCCTGCAACTGATCAAATAAATCATCTATTCTACGCAATGGATACTTATTCTTCACTGTCACCCGAATCAGCTGCCTATAATCGATGCACAATCTTAAAGTCCCATCCTTCTTCTTCACAAACAACATTGGAGCTCCCCAAGGTGAGACAATGGGTCTAATAAATCCCTTTTCCAGTAACTCCAGCAGCTGAGTCTTCAACTCCTTCAGTTCCACAGGTGCCATCCTATATGGAGGTATAGATATAGGAGCAGCTCCTGGAACTAGATCAATGGTGAACTCTGTTTTCCGATCCGGTGGTAAACTCGGTAACTCATCAGGAAACACATCTAGAAATTTCCTAACCATGGGAATATCTTAAAGCCTCTGCTCAACTCTAGTGTCAATGACGTGGGCCAGAAAAGCCTCACATCCTCCCTGCATCAACTTCAGTGCACTCAGGAATGAGATCATCCGGGCTGGCACTGCCTGACTAACTCCTCTGAACACTAATCTAGGCTAACCAGGAGATTCTAATACTACCTCCTTGGTGTAGCAGTTCATGATGGCTCTATGGGCAGTGAGCCAATCCATGCCCAAAATCACATCTATCTCCCTCAGCTGCAATACTATCAGGTCTGCCTTCAACACTGCTTGATCCATCTGGATCGAGCACCCCTTGTAGACCTCACCTAAAGTAGTAGAATTACCTAGTGGTGTACTCACCTTTAACCCATACTGTAATAGCTCCCTATCACAATGTAGTTTACATGCCAAATGCGGTGCGATAAAGGAGTGTGTGGATCTTGGATCTATCAATGTAAATGCTTCAAAATCAGAGATAAGAAGCACACCTGCTACCACATCTGGTGAATCTTGGGCCTTCTGTCGAGTCATGGCATAGACCCTGGCCTGGGACTGCGGTCGGCCGCCCCTCCTGTCAGTCCTCGCAATAGAACCCTCAGCCTCAGCCTCAACCTCTCTGTCCAGATCCGCCACCTTGACTCTGCTACACCGTAGTGTTACTCCCTGATTGCCCACTGACAACAGACTGAGCTCCCAAAGTAGCAGGGCAATCCCTGATTTGGTGGTCCATGGAGCCACATTTAAGGCAAGCTCCAGTCAGGCGCCAACACTCCCTACTGTGCCTCTTCTCGTAGTGCTCACAAACTGGAGGCTGTGTCTATCCTGTACCCCTTCCACTGCAACTACCAGTCTGTGTGAACCTCTATCTCTGCCCAAATCCAGACTGCCTGGATCCACCTACTAATCTAAAGACTCTGTTCTGGCGTTTACTGCAACTCCTGTCAGAACCACCCTGATTGTCACCTAGTCTCTTTCCTCTGGATCCCTGTCCAGTCTCAGCCTGACTCTCCCTCATCAGTTGTTCAATCCTCACTGCCGCAGTTCTCAGCTCAATAAAGGTGCCCATATCAGATCGGGCCAACCTGGTACGAATCTCCATATTCAGGCCAGTCTCAAACTTCTGGTACGTATCTGCCTCAGTAGGAATTAAAACAGTAGCATAACCCATCAGCTCATTGAATCTCACCTCATACTCAGCCACTGACATCCTGCCCTATTTCAACTTCAGAAATTCCTGCATCTTCATATCAAGATAAATCTTGGGCATGTAATTATCATTGAAAGCCCTCAGAAAATCCTCCCACTTTAACTGGCAAGACCTAGTGGTACTGCCCGGGACAGTCTTTCACCACTGATAAGCTGGGCCCTGCAGGAGAGACACTGTATAATCGAACCTCTCAAGCCATCCCTCATCTTATTTACATAACCATATAAAAAGTTATGGCAAAAACATTGAAACATATACAAGTCAAAATTTCCAGATTTTCAACCTACCTCACATTCTACATCTTCCATACCATTTCTAACCAACCAACACTCAATTCACTTCATATATTCACCATAACTAACTCACAACCTATCCTTGAACATTAGTCCACAAAATTGCAGCACACACACTCAATCATCTATCATTTTCTACACTCATCTTTAATCACAAACTTCACTTCAAACCATCTCAATTTTCATACAACACATGTTATACTTACATTCATTACATCCTACCTCATCAATCATCAATTAAACAAGCAAACTTCATACCCATCTACACCAACACAATTTGCATGCAATTAGGTTCACAACTATCACAAATAATGCATTTAATTAACAAAACAAGACATAAAACACAAATCTAATCTAATTAAGTTTCCAAATCCTCAACTCTTCACAAAAACCACAAAATCACTTCCTCCCAACACCATAGACGATTATCATCATCACTTGAGAGGGGGGTGAGGGTTTGGTTGAATTTTAATGAACAAGGAAGAGCAAACAAAGAGAAAAAGAGTGGAAAAGATGAACAAAAATTGTAAAAGTAGCAAGGAAGAAGGAAGACTACAAGAATGATGGAGAAATCTCATTTAATTCACCAATACCCTTTTAAAGAAGAGAAGCATCGAGAATCACTAAAAAGACAAGGAAAGATTTTTGATTAAAATAAGATAGTGGATTTAAGGCCATGTTTGGCTCCACATATCCAATTCTTAAAACCTAAGTCTAATTTCTACACTAATCATCTCCCAATGTTCATGAATCAAATTAATAAATCCTACCATCATATATCTAAATTTCCAGTGCCATTGGACAGTAATTTCTACTACTGATCACCAACCAGTCTACCACTAGGCATTTTTCCTAGTCCAAAAAAGTACCCCGAAATTTCCAGAAAAATTTCTAAAATTCCCCAAAAATTCAAAACTCACAAAGACCCACTCCAATTAAATTTTCAAGCACAAAAATCACATTTTTCACAATAATCACATTTATAGACACATATACCGGGAAATGTCATGAATGCATATACAGTCATGTGCATATACAAGAATTACTATTCATGCGTAGGTGTAGGCCATATTTTGCATGAACATGTCGAGACAAGTTTACACACTCATAATCCGTCCCAAATGACTATTCTACCCTTCCCATCGGTGATGGGATGTTACAGCCACGACATGAAGTTCACGTCACCACGGTAAAGAAACCAAAGACTTCCAAGCAAATCTTTCGGGAAAAGTTCATCGCAGCGAACCCATCCTGTAGCCGTGACAAAACTTCAAATACTCGAAGCATTCTCAGAAGTCTACCCACCGTGTAACTGATCCATCAACCCGTTTTTGTAAAAACTACCTATTTTAGGTTAAGTTAGGGAGAGAGCCGATAGAGAGATAGACACTCACTCTCTCTACCATCCAAACGTCTCCTCTCATCCATACCATTTTTTTGCTCCTTTCACCGTCTACTGCTACCATCGATGCTTCCAGTGGGTTCTCGGTTGTGAAGTCTTCTAGAGTTATGCGTGGCTAGGCACCTCTCTCTTCTTGAAGATGTAGCAATGAGAGTGACTTAATCTATGTTTAGCTATGCTTTATGAATTCCTAGGTTTAGGATTTGTAATTTATAGTTGAACATTCTTGATTAGAGTTTAATCAAGTATTGGATACTTATTGTATTGTTGGGATTTATTGATGTAGAAGTTTGAGCTTAAATATATGAAGTTTCCTATATGTTTATTTGTGATCTTATTGAATCTCTTTTATCTTACATAGTTGTGTTTGATATTGAGTTGATTTGAGATCCCAAGTAACTTGTTGCATTGATTTCCCACTACACACACTAAAGGCATTTAACAAGGTCTTAAGCAATGGAGTTCATTGATTAAGACCTTGGATTTAAAGAGTTCATTAAGGTTTATGATTTGAAGCTTAGTGATTTTCACTCCCACCAAAATTTATTTCAAACTATAATAGCCAGAGCTCATTTTCAAAAGGATTCTATCACTTTTGATCATTGTTTTTAGCTTTCAGATTTCCTATTCCCAAAAATCCAAAAAATACTTTTTACGAATTTTTTCTTATAGTTCAATTTAATTTCGTTAAAGATTTCAAATGATTAAACCCCCTTCTTACTATTTTAGCTTGCATTCCATGACATAAAGGCTAGCTTAGGTCCATTCCATTTGGTTCCGATTAAGTGAAACGGCCCGAGGTTACATTCTATATTACAATCCTTAGAATTATATTTTTGATTTGACCTCTAAGGGTAAGAACAAAAGGCTTCGAATCAAAATGACGCCATTGCTGGGGAACCAAGTAATTGGTTTTGGCCACGCGTCATTACGCTAGTCAAAATAAAATAACTAGACCTACTATTATAGCAGTGGTGAGTCTAGGTCGATCCCACAGAAAGTGTGTGTAAAAATTATGAAATGAAATTAACCGATGTTTAGACTTAATAGGGAGTTTTGATTTTTAAAAGAAGAAAATAAAATGAAACTAACTAATAAAAACAAATTAAAGAAAACATGTAAAAAACGATAAAAGTGGGGAATTCGGTAGGGACCCGATTCTTTGGTTCAATCTCGACCTACACCCTAACTAAGCATATTTTATTATTTTGTTGTTCTCCAACCTCTCCTAGCAACTATTAATTGTGGGTTAATAATTAACCCAAGTTTTCCCTTATGATTTGTTTAATCAAGATACGATCGTTAATTAAACCTAACCACTAAATAACCTAGGATACGATCTCTAGATTTAATTAGGCAGTAGCATTACGAATTAGGAAAACCGATTAATCAAGGAAATAACCTCATACAATGCGTCATTTAATCTAGGTCATGTTATCCCTAATGATTACGAATCATTAGTTGCTACACATGAATTTGAACATAACAATTATGGATTATATCAAAATTCTAGCAATAGGTTTGCAATTAAAGTTTAATGAATGCATTAAAATCATCAAATCACAATACCCAATGGGTTCAAACACAAATAATAGAATAATAATGAAAATTCAATTATCCATACACAATACCCAAATCAATTAATATAGGATAACACAATCAATTCCTAATGAGAGAAAGAATCAACAAAATAATAAAAAATACTTAACCCAGGTCGTCGGCATCAATGTCACCTCCGAACTGGCGTTGGGACATCTACCTCTTCATGGGTCTTTCCCGAAAAAAATGCTTCGGCCCCCATTCCATTCCTTAGCCAAAACTCCCTAATTAATGCTTAATTTGTTTCAACCCAACCGCACCACTATTCATGATATGACAATTTAAAGTGGTAGTGTTTGGGTCTCGGCACTGATCAATGTTGATTCACTGTAGCGTTCCACTATTGCTTCTACTGTTTTATCCACTAAGCTGCCTCTCCTCATGCCTGCCTCACCGAGCTGCAACTCACAGCACAGCCAAGCCTCTCCACACCTACGCCTGCGCCTGTTGTGCCCAGCTGCTGCCGCCTCACCCTTTTTGCTCTCCTGTTGCTCTCTCCTCCTCCTGTATCGTCTTGATACGTTAGCTTAAATGCTTTCAATTCAAAATGCATATGCGTTATGTTGAACACATACACTTGCGTTAAACGCAAAATGCACATATACGTTGCATTGAATGCATAGTCTTTCTAGTAATACTGCAATGCGTTTTGTAATGTTGCTATGCCGTTTTTGTACTTCATTTTTCTTTTCTTTTTTTCTTTTTTTTTATTCTTGCTCCATAAAGACAAGCAACAATAAATCTTCGAAAAATGACCCAAATGTAATGCTTCCGACTCACTTTAATTTCTTTGCTCCTAAATTGTACCTAAAATCATATATGAATTAAAGTATCTTAAGCGTTTTCATGTCAATAATCGGTAAGTGTAAATGATTAAATATATCAACAATTAAACACGTATCAATTTTCCCCACACTTAGCTTTTGTCCGTCTTTGGGCAAAATATCCAAATTAAGCTCATTGACCCAAAACATTGACTCAATTTCCATATTTTTCCAAGACTATATAATCATAAACAAAGATGAGTAACTTTCAAAAATCATAGCAAGAGATCAACATTCCAAGCATTTACTCATGATCAATCAACATTCAATATCTTCAAAAAATGAGCAATCTAATGGTAGACTCAAAAAATGTGTTTAATTAAAATATATCAAAGGTTACCCTCAACACCATTCGTGATCATGACAATCCTCAACTTTGCATATCATTTCATTTATCCGCAACTAATGTTCACATGCAAAATCATGAATCAAACGACTTTTCAAGGTTGTAATGTGGGCAAAGGTGAGGTGAGATATATTTGGGTCAAATAGTATGAAAGTACTCAAAGCTAACGAAACAACGAAACACTCATCAAAAACTGGGTACCGTCAGCTATGACCAATGCAACATTTATATTTCACAACTTCATTCAGCTTTCATACACAAACCACGTGAAGCATATACCAATCCAAAGGAATCACTTATACAATTTATGCCAATGAAACCACAAGAGTGAACCTTCCAAGCCAACCTCTACCTCATATTTAACATGCTTAAATAACTCATCCATTACAACTCTAGGAAGATGCATAAACCATAAACAACTTTTCAACACATATGCAGTTCTTCCTTAATACATTTATTCTAAACAAAAAGAATTTCATTCTTTTTTTATTTTTCTTTTCTTCTTTATTCTTTATTCTTTTTCATTTTCTTTTTTCTTTTTTCTTTTTTTTTCCTTATAAAAATTAAAATAAACTACATTAACATGGGAATTTCAATGATAAGACATCAAATAACATCCCAACATTATAAACAACCCTCACATATGTACACCTCCACACTTAGAATTTTGTACATCTATAAACTCAACAATCACAAATGTTCCACTAGCTTTATGACTTAGGTAGGATATTTGGTTAAGTTTAAAAGCATAAAATATGGTTTATACAAAAAGAAAGGCTAAAGCACAAAGGGGTTTATCAAGAGAAAAATCATGTCAATAGGTTAGGTTATTTAGCCAATGAAGTTTATGAAAAACAAAGAATTCCTAATCATATCCATGTTAATGCATGTGATAAAAATGTGGTCTCGAATGGAAATTCAACGCAAAATCGGGATGTACATGTCATGAAGGTCACACATTAGCAAAAGGCAATGAGATTGGTATGGATTTTTCAATCAAATAAGCTTCAAAATCTCACCGGCTTTGTCTACTATTAGTCACTACTTTTTCAAAGATAATGCACATCGACCAATCACAAGAAAAAAGTACATGTTAAAATTACTATGAAATTATCTAGTCAATCCACACTCTAATCATGGTTATATAATCCTAGAAGTAATAAAAAATGAGAAAATGTTTGTCTCATTTGTTTTATTCTTTCTCTCATTTTAATTGAAAACTTAAAAAAACAAGTAAAACAGAAAAATTCAAAAACACACATGCATATAAAAAATAATGTGGAAATGTAAAGGAAAAGAAATTTACTTCCCTTGGGTTGCCTCCCAAGAATCGCCTTTGTTTAGGGTCAATGGCTTGACTCATTCTTCTCTTCACATGACAAAATTATGATCTTCAAGTATCACATGTGGCTCCTCTACGTGAGGTAGTTCCGAATAGGGCCTTAGTTGATGATCATCCCCTTCAGTATCTTCCCTATCCTCAGCTTCTCAATATTGACTGAGTCCAAACATTTCGGAAAAATTTCGAACGTCTCCTCACCTTTTTCTTCTTCATTTAATTCCTCAAATCAATTATGTAAAGGTAACGAGTTAGTTTCAAAAGTAATAGTAGACTTAGTGCTTACCTCCAAGCTAAAAGATGTCTTTTGCAGCTTCTAGATCCTCCTTAACTTCTTCGACACAAACAATTCATTGAGGGTTGACCTCAAAAATCTCAAGCTTCTCATCACTTTGTAAATTTTCTGCACAAACTTCAATTGGATACACCTAGGGTTGACACGGCTGCGCCTCTTCACTTTGCACTTCTAGGCGATCGAGGCTTGTTGCCATCTGACCCATTAGGTGTTCCATCCTCTGATAGCTTGCTTTTATTTCCTGTTGGCTTGCTTTTGTCTCTTGTCGAAATTATTACATTTCCTGCTGCATATCCTGTAGGAATTGTAAATTGTTAGCAGCCCTAGTATTAACCAGCTCTTTTAAAGATGCAAGAGATTTATGTTGGCTTTCCGGATCTAAGGCAATATAACATGTGTCTTTTGGAAATCGGCCTCCATCCCTCCGAAATTGTAGAGTATTCTCATGAAATTTTTGGACCATATTACTCAACTCTATTAGAGATGTACCGGAGTCATGATAGGAAGCTTCTGGTTTGTACGAGAATTGTTGTGCGTCTTGTAAACTATCATGGAAGTAAATCTAATAATTATTCCATCCATAACAAAAGCTAGGTTGATCAGTCTAAACATTGTTATAGGAATGAAAATATCAATTATAAAAGAAATTACTTTCGTCCATATCAATTTTTTTAAACACAAAATAAAAAATGAAAAGATCACAAAATAGCAGAAAAGAAATTAATCACGAACAAATATATACAAAATACCAATTAAATCACAAAAAACGAAAACATCGCAATCCTCAGCAACGGTGTCAAAATTTGACCGCACGTCGTAACGCTAATCAAAATTAAAATAACTAGACTCTACTATAGCAATGGCGAGTCTAGATCGATTCCACAGAGAGTGTTTGAAAAGGTTATGAAATGAAATTAACCGGTGTTTACACTAAACTGGGGGTTTTGGATTTTTGGGATAAGAAAAATAAAATAAACTAACTAATAAAAAATATAGAAAACAAAAATGATAAATGTGGGGAATTCTGTAGGGACTCGGTTCTTCGGCTCAATCTCGACCTCCATCCTGACTAAGCATATTTTTTTAATTTGTTCTTCTTTAACCTCTTCTAGAAATTATTAATCGTAGGTTAATAATTAACCCGAGTTTTTCTTTAGGTTTTGTTTAATCACGGTACGATTAATTAAACCTAACCACCAAACAACCTAGGATACGATCTCTTGATTTAATTAGGTAGTAGCATTATGAATTAGGAAAACCGATTAATCAAGGGAACAACTATATACGATGTGTCATTTACCCTAGGTCATATTATCTTTAATGATTACGAATCATTAGTCGCTACATGTGAATTTCAATATAACAATTACGGATTATATCGAAACTCTAGCAGTGGTTTTGAAATTTACAATTCAATGAATGCACTAAAATTATCAAATCAGAATACCCAATGGGTTCATACACAAATAACTGAATACTGATAAAAATCCGATTATTCATACACATTACCCAAATCAATTAAAATAGGATAACACAATCTATTCCTAATGAAAGAAAGAAACAACAAAATAATGAAAAAAAAATACTTAACCTCAATCGTTGGGGTCGATATTACCTCCAAACCGGCATTGGGAGGTTTAACCCTTTATATACATTTTTTGAAAAAAATATTTCAGCCCCATTACAAATACCTACCGAAAACCCTTCTTTGGTCCTCACTGTTCAAGCTGCACTTCATGTCACTACTTCTGGTTCACGCAGCTCTAGTGTCTGCATCACTTATGTTCTCCGTAGCTACTGGCCCTCCATTGATTTTTTTTTGGCTTATCAGATGCTGCATGCTGCCTGCTCCACTCTTCCATCCATGCATCGTCGTTTAGTGTCTGCACGCTATAGCGACCTCCACGGCACGCCGTTCACGTAGCCCCCTCACGCTGCTGCTTCTTTATGTTTTATTCCTGTAGCTTCCCCTACTGTGCAATGATAAGACCATTAAGAGTCACTTGTCAAATGTTTAAAACCTTCCTCTCTCTGATGCGTGACTCTATTGCGTCCGTCCCCTTTGTGTCGATTTTTTCTTTGTTTGCTCCTCCTGGTCACGTCTGCCTTCTCCTTGTGCGTTTCGTGACTCTTCTCCTGCACAAGCTCCAGCCTCTACAATCCACGCCGGCCTCACGAGCTGCAGCCACCAAGCCGCCACCATCATTCTCCAGCCCGCTACTGTGCATGACTTTTGTTTTTATTAAACGCTAAACACCTACGCCCCTCTCCGTATGCGTGTATGCGTTTTTTTATTCCTGCTTGTGTCTTCTGTTAGACGTGACAATTTTAATTACCTTGTAGCATGCTGTTCCTCTATCCACGTTTTAGCTTGCTGCCTCAAAACGATGCCTCCAGTGTGTGTCACATCCTGATTTAATTTTTGCTCCTCTTGTACTCATTTATTCCTTCTACTGCTGGGTCCCCTGCTTTGCTTTTTGCGCCATGTATATTATTGCTCTCCCATTTAATTTTCTGCCTTCAGTTATGCTTGTTACGTGTTGCCCTGTTACGTTGCCTCCCTGTTGATTATTCATTGTACCATTTAATTGTCGCAACCCCCTTTTCCTGTTAACGTGTCTAGAGTCTGCGTTGTCCCCTTTCTATGTTGTGGTAGCTAATTTATCTAACCATTAAAAATGTCTCCACTTTTAATGCTTATTTGATTAGATAATTAAAATGTTTCTTGCTTCCACTTCTCTCCAATTTAGTTTGTTGTTCCTTAAATCCTTGCCGCATCTGCTTAGACCCTGGGACACAGTGTTTCACCATTTTGTATTTTTTTAAAATTGCTTTTCAATTTGCTTTGAATCTCTTATCTTTTTATTCTCAAATATATCGTCATCTCCAACCTCGTGCTTAACATAAATTGAAGACAAATTAAGTAATTTATCATAAAAATGAGATTGATATTATATGAAAATACATAAGAAAATATAAGATAATTCAATCCTCTCACATCATAATTGGAAAAGTTGCTCATAAGCATTTCATATGCATTTTGTCAAGTATGTGGATTTTTTGAAATGCCAAATTGAATTGCTCTTACATGTTAATGTGATATGTGTTTAACTATGCAAAGTTGTGAACTATATATGTTATGTGAATTGTTGTGATGCTTGAATTGAGTGAACCATTGATAATGGTTACCTCATTGAGTTCTCAAAACTTATCAAAATTGTAACTTTATCTTTTCAGGACTGAGAGAGGACTCTAGCTACTAAGAGGCTCTACTACTGTGTAGATTGTGATTTGGCAAGTCTTTTTAGGACTGAGAGAGGACTCTAGCTACTGAGAGGCTCTACTACTGTGTAGATTGTGATTTGGCAAGAAAAGTCATGACTCAAAGGTCAGTTAGCTGGGATTTTTGGATAGCTATGTTGGTCAGCTGGGATTTTTGGATGGCTATGTCGGTTAGCTGGGATTTCTGGATGGCTAAATAGACTTTGTGTATTTTTGTTGAACCCCGAACTTTTGATGAAAATTTGAAATATTAAAATGAATTTTAATGAGAAAGAAATTTGTGAGAAAATTTATGAATTTAAGGAAATTAGATGAAATTAAGAAAAATTGATGAGAAAATAATTGTTTAATTTTGAGGACTTTGATATTTGAGTGCATTTATATGGATTATGAGAGTAAAGTAGATGAGTTGATTGAAATGAAGTTAAATAACAAGAATTAAAAAGAAAAAGTGTGAAAATTTGAAGAATTTAGAAAGTTTGACTTTTTGGAGAGAGAA
>JAOTAZ010000220.1:20199635-20210461 GCA_025629785.1 Erythroxylum oxycarpum | reverse complement strand
TGTATGGCATATCATGTATGAACATGGAAATGCATCTCTAACTCTCATTAGTTACTCACATTTACCAATCTAACCTTTCCACTAGTAATGGGATGTTACATGGAGACTACTTCTAATAGTCGACTAGCATTTATAAACAAATGAATCATGGTTTATCTCACACAATCTTTAATTATTCAAATCAAAGAGTAATCAGACTATTAATTACATTAGAACAGAACATAAACGCATTAGAACAGAATATACTTACATCAAAACAAAATATAAAAGTGCCAGATCATGACACCAGTGTTTCAGAGTAGAACTAATATGAAACCACATACAAAATTGCTTGTTAATCCTTTTTTATAGAAGCGGGTAATGGGAACAGAACAGAAGATACCTATGATTGGTATCTATAGAAAAAGAAGAGACTTGAGTCACTAAAACATAAGATACTGTAGTGTCTAAGAACAGAAGACATTGCAGTGTCCAAGCGCAGAAGCAGTTGTAGACCTTTCTAGGCATGCCTATTTACCCATAACTAGGACTTGGCAAGTTTAAAGTAACATATATTACATTTTAGAATCACATGTAAGAGAAATAATGCATAATGTAGGAATTTATTTCCTATGCTCAAATTGAATACACTCTTTCACACCCGATCAACTTAATACGTTCTATAAATTTAAGCATTTGTAATAATGCATCAATAATAACATTAAGTAATAACACATCATATATGTTCACATAAATTCCCAATTCTCAAACATTCATAACTAAATCGCATTACTTAAATCCTTTAGATCACATTTGTGTTCATAAGAACACCTTCATCCCTTGAACAATTCAAATATTCTAAAATTGCATACATTGATATCAAACATTCCATTCATTAAGTTATCACCTCAATTAACATTCCAAAAATTATTCAACCTTTATCCAATTAGTCCAACATCAAACTAGGTTCACTTCAAACCTTAATCAAGTTCAGATATACCATTGTAAAGTGTCTTAACCTTATGTGATTCAATAATTGAACAAAACCAAACGTTTCTCATTTCAAAGCATTTCCCATGACCTTGGGAAGGAGCTAATGTAGCTCTCATGATCATAGGATGAGTGAACCGAAGGTTCACTATCCCATTGCCTTCAATTTGTTTCTAGATTTTAACACCTTTATGCTCATTTCAATACACCTTCATCGTAGTCCATTAATTACACCTCAATTATACCTTAATTAAGCTTCAATCCCTCATCGAATTCACATCCAATTCCAATTCAAAATCATTCATTTGGCAGCTCAGAAACCATTGTCTTTCATGCTTCAAAAACTAAAACAGAATCTATCATACAAACATCATTTTCCATAACTCATTTTATCATAAACGCCACACTTATTCTTTCTCAATTCAAACATCATAGAATTTGTATTACCACATTTCATCAAGTTTAAAATTACACTTAAATATTTAACTTAAAATCCTACTTCAATGAACAAGCCAATCTAGCTTTCCATACAAAACGCACAATTCTAAGATCAAGGTAGAAGTAGTATGATCTTAACACTAAGAAGACAACAATATAGAATATAACAAGATGTAGCTTTCTTGATGCAGTATTTATATGTGGTAATTAAACATAAACATAAGCAAGAACACAGGGAACTGAGGGCATGATGTTTCGGTGGTGAGAGGAATGGTGTAGAAAGAAGGCAGCAGAAACAATTAGAATGAAGGATGATTATATACTTTTCTAAACCTTTGATGCAAGGTGTCATTGTTTTAAAAAGGACACATGCCATACTTAGAAGTGAGCTACTTTTCCTTTTATCATGCTACCAAATGTCATTCAACTTTACTACCATTTGTCTCTTATTTACTTACGCCACATGCCACTTAATGTAAAGGCTTAGTCATCCACACTTTCCATGTATCAACTTATCTTGCCATTTGACATTCTTCCTAGTCCAAATGAACATTTTAGTTCTTCAATTTTCCAATTGTAACAATAAATTCGAAGTAACTAATTATAATCCATCAAACCAAAATTCAAGACTTAAGTAATACACAATAAAATCATAATCATTAGCTCCTATCATATATACTTTCATGGACATATAATGTTCCTACTCTGGTGAAATTTGGGGCCTCACATTTCTCTCCCCCTTAAAATTTTTTCGTCCTAGAAATTTAAACCTGATAAGAAAAGCTGAAGACATTGAGTCCTAATGGTAGATTATGGTTACCATGTTGCTTCCTTGAGTCCATGGTGTTGCCATAGTACTTTCACTAGAGGTATTTGTTTATTTATGAGCTATCGAACTTCTTTGGCTAAGATGGACATAGACCTTTCATTATAAGAAAAATTCGGTTATACTTGAATTTCTTACACATTAATCTTATGTGCACATCATACCAATATCTTTTTAACATGGAAACATGAAACACATCATGTAATTTAGTCAATTCTTTAGGAAGAACTAACTGATAAGCTACAGAAGAATATTTCTCCATGGTGACACTTTCAAAAATACCTTATCTCCTACCTAATACTCAATATCCTTCCTTTTTATGTCAGCATATGATTTCTGCCTTTCATTGGAGACTTTCAATGTTTATTGGATGACTTGAACTTTCTCTTCAGTATCTTTCACAATATCAACTCCGATCATGTTGTTTTTTCTTAATTTAGTCTAACAAACCAGAGTCCTACACTTCCTACCATATAGGACTTCATAAGGTGCCATGCCAACACTACTCTAATAGTTGTTGTTATAAGTAAACTCGGTCAGAGAAATATATTTATCGCACTTCCTGAAAATTTTAAGACACAACCTCGAAGCATATCTTCTAACACCTAAATAACCCATTCAGATTGTCCATCTATCTAAGGATAAAAAGTAGTACTAAATTTGACTTGAGTACCCAGAGCCTTTTGCAGACTTTTCTAGAATCTCGAAGTAAATTGAGGATCACGATCAGAAATAATAGACAACAGTACCCTATACAAACTCACTATCTCATTCACATATATATCTGTAACCTTATCCAATGGATAGTCAGGACGAACAAGCACAAAATGAGCAGACTTAGTGAACTTATCCATAATCACCCATACACCATCATGCTTTCTTTGAGTGAGAGGAAGCCTAGTGACAAAATTCATGGTAATGTATCCCATTTCCATTGAGGAATTGAAATATGATGTAGTAAACCAGATGGAATCTGGTGTTAAGCTTTAACCTATTGACATGTCAAACATTTTGATACGTAATCTACAACATCACATTTTACACTAGACCACCACTAATGATGCTTCAGATCTTGATACATTTTATTTCCACCAAGTTGCATTAAAACAACAATATTATAGGCCTCAAACAATAACTTTTTCTTCAATTCATCACTAGCCGGTACACAAAATCAAATTTTGTAATATAGATCACCATCTCCTTTCAAGGAAAATTCGGGTTATCTACCTTCCCGAGTTGTCAAGATAAGTTGTTGCCGCTTATCCTCAATTTTTTTAGCATTATAAATTTCTTGCCTAGTAGGCCTAGATTTTAATTGACCTATTAAAGCCCCATTAAATGTAAGTTCCCACTTACCCTGCTGTACTGACAATACCGAAATGGTCTTCTGACTTAAGGCATCAGTCACGACATTAGCCTTACTAGGATGATTGTCCACAATACAGTCATAACCTTTAAACAGTTCCAAGAAATGTCTTTGTCTCATATTATGTTCTTTATATGTAAGCAAGTATTTCAAACTTTTATCATCAATGAAAATCCTACACTTTTCACCATATAAGTAGTGTCATCAAATCTACAAAGAAAACACTATTGTTGTAAGCTTAAGATTATATGTAGGGTAGTTCTATTCGTGTAACTTTAGTTGACTAGAAGCATATGGAACAATCCTACCATCCTGCATCAAAATACAGCCCAAACCGTTTCTAGATGCATCACTAAACATAACATATTCTTTACCAAGAGTAGCTTAAGCCAATACAAGAGCTTCAATAAACATTCTTTTTAGTTGATCAAAACTAATTTGACATCTAACTCACCATTCATATTTCACTCCTTTCGTAACAATTTAGTCAAAGGGGATGCTATCACTAAAAACCCCTTCACAAATCGAAGATAGCTATCATTCAAACCTAGAAAATTCCCATTTCTATGACACTCTATGACAGCTTCTAGTTAATAATTGCTTCAATTTTACTAGGATCAACTCTAATTCCTTGAGAAGAGACAATATTTCTTAGAAAAGATACTTCTTGAAGCCAGAAATCACATTTGCTTAGCTTGACATACAACTATTTTTCCCGCAGGGTTTATAATACAATATGAAGATGTTAAGTATGATCATGCTCATTCTTGGAATAAAATAGGATATCATCTATGAATACCATAACAAACTGGTGTAAATATGGCCTAAACACTCTATTCATTAAATCCATGAATGTAGTTGCAGTATTAGTTAGCTCAAATAGCATTACCAAGAATTCATAGTGCCCAAAACAAGTCCTGAATGCAGTCTTCAGAACATCCACATCCTTTACCAGAAGTTGATAATACCCTCATCACAGATTTATAGTAGAAAATACTCCTGCACCTTTTAATTGATCAAATACATCTTCTATTTTTGGTAATGGATTCTTAGTCTTCACTATGATCCTGTTCAATTGCATGTAATCAATGAACATCTGAAAAGCACCATCTTTTTTTGTTTACAGATAGAATTGGTGCTTCCTAGAGTGAGACACTGGGTCGAATGAACCCCTTATCCAGTAGTTCCAGAAATTGAGCTTTCAACTCTTTTAATTCAGCAGGAGCCATCCTGTACGGTGCTTTAGATATAGGAGCACTGCCAGGCATAATCTCGACAGATAGCTCCACTTCCCTTTCATGACGAAGTCCGGGTAGCTTTTCAACAAGCCCATCTGAAAATTCACTCACCACTGAAATGTCTTGCAGGTTAACACTCTCCTTCTTAGAATACATTCAAAATCCAAATAAGCTTTACAACCCTTCCTAGGGAACCTTCGAGCTTGCATTATGTTGACTGCAAAGCACACTACTAGTCTTACGCTCAAAATCACAAACATACAGGTCATACTTATAGTTAAAAGTGGATATCGATCCCACAAGGATTATGCTTGGGCACTACTTAATTAAGGATGTTCTTTGTTTAAGAAATCATTTCAATAAAATTTTAAAAAAACTAAAATAAAAACAAACTAAAAGTAACAGCGAACAACGCAACCCAAACCAAAATCGTAAACTAAGATTTGGAGAAAATCAAGATCAAACATTAGTACTTGTCATTATCCCTATTTATTACCCTCTGATTAATTGATTCAATTTATGTTTGGCCCAAGATTTCCTAAAATTCTAACTACCATCTCTCAATGTGTAACTAAATGTCACTAGTTAAATAAATTAGAATTAACTTTGGGATCTCTCAATGTGCAAAGTTTTTCCAAAACATTCAATTAGATATGAAGCTATCCTATAGGCAGTGTATTAAACTATTTAAATCTCTTCCTAATAAATCAATAACTTGTTATTTATAGGTTTATTAATCGTTAACTCTCATTATACAATTAAGACAGATTACCAAGCTTAATCTCTCGATTTATTGTAAGGTTTAAGCACAATAAATAACACAAACATGTATTTCATTAAATTAGTAACCAAAGTTTCACAAATAATTCAACAAAAAACCCTAAAAATTGTTTTAGCTAATCATAATATCCTTAACATCCTCAAAAATCAAATAACATATGATAAACATGCAAGAAGAGAAATATATTAAAATAAGATTGGACAGGGCAGCTCCTCCTCTTCTTTGCTCAATCTGGAAAATTTGGATGAAGGGTGCTCTTTGTCCAATCAGGAATGAAACCTTAAATCTCCCCCTATCTCTAAGCTCTCAATCTGTCTTTTAGGTCCAGGAAGTAAGTTCCACGACCCTCTTCCGGCTCTCAAGATTCTGTGTCTAACAAAGTCATAAAAACCTAAAAAAAATACATAAAACCTGTGTGTCTCTTCGACTTCAAGTTCCCACGATTATGAGAATTATACTTGTGATTCACTTGATCATGGGTTAACTTAACAGAAGCTTTCTCCATAGATTTCCTACAATTGTGGAAAACATGTCCTTTTATATGGTCGTGGGTTCTTGTTTTTTAACAACTCCACTTCTGTTCTTTTCTTTTGGTCCCTAGCTCAATCACAAAGGTGTCCACCCTCCATTCCTACACCAAAATGATCAATTCCTACCCTAAACCAATATCAAACACAAAATAACAACTATGAAGATCAAACTAAACAAAAACACACAAAACAAGTTGTAAAACATAATAATACTAACTTATCATGCAAGAAACACATGCCATATACTTAGAAAAACACATACTAATGCACAACTATCAACTTTCCCATACTTAAATCCTTGCTTGTCGTTAAGAAAAATCAAACACAACCAATCAATTCCATCATTTCATTTTCACAAAGATCAAAGTATACAATTCCTCAAAATTTGGCCAACTCAAATGTCAAGCTATTACACATATCATTAGTACTTTTCATTAGTGTACATAAACAAACTTAATTTATGGCACCATCACTCAAAGATAAGTATAAACGTAAAATGAATCTTCCTCACGGTTTCACTCATTTCTCTTAAGTGTTTGATGGTTTATGTTTTGCTCTAGCTCGCTATAGGAAACTACACTACCATAGGCCTGCTAATACACCAATTCTCCTCTACAATGATCATTTGCATAAATAGATCAAAAACACTTGTTTTAGGTTGTAATGTGGTAAGGGTTAAGGTGGGTTAAAAGAGGTAAAGCGTTTAACAGAAGCATTCATAAAGTAATAAGTAAACAAAGGGATACAAAACATATTTTGAGATATAAAAATTTAAATATACTACTACTTCGTACTTATTGATGCTACCCAAAATGTTCTTCCTTTCTCTTTTCTTTTCCTTTTTTTATATAATTGAAGAAACAACAAACAATTTAGCAACTAGATATATTGTGATCGAAGAGTTAAGTATCATTCAATTTATCTTGGAAAGAAGAAAAAAACTTGTACCAAAAATCCCAAACTAGTGCATCACTTAATACTTTACTAAGCTTGTGAAAGGGTAGGCTAATGAGGTTTTGGGTTTTACAAAATGAGGTGCTTTCAAGAAACAAAAGGGTTAAGGCTCAACGGGGCTAACAAGGGATAATAACAAGGGAAGGTCATTTAAGCCAAGGGTTGTCATAGAAAGGCCTTAATCATTTCTATTAAGCAAACATCCAATAGACTCAAATCGATTCAAAGCAAGTTCTGAAGGTAATAACCTAAAGAGGCATCACACACTCAAAGAAATAAGATGACTATAAATGGAGTCATATAAGCTTAATCCTCACATTGGCTCAAATGAAAATTCACTATGCATCTCTGCACTATCTCATTATTTGAGTTTCACATTTTAAGTAAACTTTTGCAACTAACTACTTTTCATCACTCAACATGATTCACTCTCTACTTAAGTAGCCAAATATAAGTTCAAACATGCACTCAATCTTATTCCAACTAGCGTGACAAAATCATTCAAGTGTGGTTCCATTACTTAACACAACACAACATCAAACAATAACCTAATATGACTAAAACATGCATCCTAAACAATAAACAAAACAAATTTGAATGAGGCAATTGACAAAGAAAATTTCACCTCCACACGGGGACTACATATTGTCCTCAATGTGACAAGGTAACTAAAAAATAAAATCAAAACATCAAACACAACTTCAACCATGCAAACAAATAACAAAACTAACAAAGTAAATAAAACAATATAAAAAGTGAAGGGTGCGAAGGCTTATGGGGATTGAGGTGGTGAAGGCGAAGGAAAGGGGACTTCAATGTTCTTTGTCTGGATGAACTTGAGGAACTTCTTCTTCATGTACGTCTACTCCTTGTGTACTTGTCGCATTTGGTTTCCAAGCTTATTGATTTACAGCGTTATTTGTTGTTAATTTGCAACCATCTGGTTAAGAATTTGTTGAAACCGATCAACATTTGCTGCTATAGTTGGTTCCTCTTCGATTGCTTCTTCTCAGGGCTCCGGTGGCGCCTGAGAGGTGCATGGTTGAGACATGGTTGCATTCTTTCTATTCTTAACCACAGTACGCGTCTCTATAGAGCTTCAAAATTCCAGAGTGTCTTAAATATGATACATCAAAGGCATCATAGTTAGTAGTACGTACAATATTCACATTAAGATGATAAAACGAAGCCGAGGCACAATATAAGCCATACCAAAATAAAAGCTTTCCTTATTAACACAACTCACAATAGACCTAAAAATATGATACGAGGTATTTATTTTAACTTTGCGATCCATACACCATAGAAAGAAAAGTTCTTTAGCAAAACACTTATTGCTTTTAGTTTTATTAAAGAAAATTAAACACATAAATTTGCGAAGCAATAAGTGCTCAGTGCTACGAATTAAGGTGTTTGGTGCATTCCTAAATCAAACGTGTTTTCACCCGTAGGGCTTCATAGTCATCCACGTAGAAGTCATCATGATCATCTAAAATTTTAGTGTTTGACAAGTCAAAAAGTGCATGAATGACTGTATAATCAATCTTATAAACATGACCACCTATTCTAAACAAAAATGAATCCATTTAAGGATTATAACGCACAGTGGTAAAAAGTTCAATAGTCTTCATGGGGTATATCGATACATCACAATGAATTAACTTACCTCAACTAATATTCATAGCTAATTGTTCAATATTACGCCTCAAACCTAGAGTTTCTAATAATTCAAAATCAAAGGATCTTGAAAGCAGTAATTCTCTATCTCTAAAATCCCCGAAATCAAATACCTTTATCTTTTAAAAAAATTGGGAATGGGGCATAAAAATTTGCCGCAATATTGGCTTTACCTTCACCAGAGACTTGTTGATAAAATTAGTTGATGGGTTTCCAAGTGACAAACTTCTTTGGAGCCATTGAAGAAGAAAAATCTGCAAAATAGGCAAAAGAGAGAGTGAGTACATTTTAGAGAGAGAAGGAAATAAGAACTCACCAAATCCTTGTACTCTTGATGGTGTAGTGTGAAATAAGTGCAAAAGAAGTGATTAATGATGGAAAAGATGACGAAAATGCCAAAGTTTTGGGAAAAATGAAAGATTTTCGAAGCCAGTTTTATGAGAGAGTTTGTTGCACAAAGAGAAAGTAAGGGAAAGTGAAGAAACAAAAAGAAAAGAGCATTTTTAAAAAGTTTCTATCGAAGGATCCCACGATAATGAAAATCACTATAATTTGGTTAAGGCTGCAGAAAGTTTCTGGAGAGCCTTCGTGGAAAATGGGTCCATTTCCACAGTCGTGGGTTAAGGCTCTAGAAAGTTTCTGGAAAGCCTTCCCACGCTCGTGGGAATCAACCCAATTCCCACAATCATGGATTGTCTATTTTTTTTCAGCTTCTTATTCTTCGTCTAAGCTTAACATGCATTCCTAAAATTCAGTCAACCTACCAACACATCAAAAGTAAGTATCCAACAAGAAAATTGAAAATAACACAAGTTTAAACTCAAACAAATTCAAACCAAACATAATCAAAACCAAACAAATCAAACACACAAGTACATAAAAGCAAGCAAAAGAGAGTTAAACAAGCTAAGTTAAAGTTATTAGCTTGACCCTTTCACAAGCTTTCATGAAGAAGTGGAAGAAAGGAAAGAGATGACTTCCCTTTCTTGTGAGTATGGCCCTCCATAGTATGACTTGCATCTATTCCCATTAACCTTAAAGGCTTAACCTTTGTCATTTTCTAACTCCAAAGCTCCATGGGGAAATGCGTGAATAACCTTGAAGGGTCCACTCTTTCTTGACTTAAGCTTTCCAGGAAATAATCGAAGTCTTGAATTAAACAAAAGCAATAAGTCCCCACTCTCGAACTCCTTCTTCTTGATGTTAGCATCATGCAACTTCTTTGTCCTTTCCTTATATAACTTGGCATTTTCATAAGCGACAAAGCTCAATTCTTCTAATTCGTTAAGTTGTACCAAATTTTCTCACCTGTCAGTTTCCAATCCATGCTCAACTTCCTAACATCCCAATCGGCCCTATGCTCTAACTGCAAAGATAAATGGCACACCTTGCCATACACAAGATTATATGGAGTAGTTCTTATAGGTGTCTTGAAAGTTGTCCTATAAGCCCATAGGGTGTAATCTAGCTTCAATGGCCAATCCTTTCTTGAGGTGCTCACTACCTTCTCCAAAATCTTCTTTAGCTATCTGTTCACCACCTCCACTTGGCCACTGGTTTGGGGGTGGTAAGGAGTTACTGTTAAGTCAAAACTGACTTTACTTTTGAATAATAATTTTGATGATAAACAAAGATATAAGAAGTAAAAAGCAACTATAATCAGACGGAGAAAAAGTCAGATGGAAGCAAATGTCACATAGAAGCAAAAGTCAGACGGAAGCATTATTGTAGCAAAAATTAGACGGAGCAAAAGTCAGACGGAAGCAAACGTCAGATAGAAGTGAAAGTCAGACGGAAACGAAAGTCAGACGGAAGTGTTACTGAAGCGAAAGTCAGACGGAAGCGAAAGTCAGATGAAAGCGTTATTGAAGCAAAAATCAGACGGACACATTATAGAAGCAAAAATCAGACAGAAGAGTAAAAACAGACGATACTAAAAGCAGACGAAGGAAGTCAGAAGTATCAGTCTAAGGAAGTTATAAAGCGCAACTGCCTAACCGTTTCTTTAAAGATTCAAGAAGCAGTTATCAAGAAGCAGTTGAAGACG
>JAOTAZ010000220.1:20178509-20191389 GCA_025629785.1 Erythroxylum oxycarpum | reverse complement strand
TTATATTCGTTGACTTTGTAAATTATGTGATGAGTTTTGAAACTTGAAAATGTTTTCATAAATGTGACATTGTATGACATAAATGAATGAATTAATAATGGTTTTTCGCTTATTTCTTGCTTATTAAGTTTTTACCCACGGAGCCGTCGAGCTCACCCCCCATTTCCCCTCCACAGGTTTTGAGCGAGAAATTGAGCAACCGCATCGGGATGAGGCAACTCCGATGCATTTGGTTGGTTTAGAAGTCACATGTTAGAAAACTAGGCATTAGATAGCCTTTTGAAGTTAATGATGTACTTTGTCTTTTGTTCTTTGAGAATTGGATGTACTTAGGCTAAAATGCCTTTCAAGCTTTGTATTGGCTTATTTTCATGTAAAGAAAAAGGTTTTGAAGTTTCAATGTATTTAGTATATGTTACCTATGTATGTATGGTTGTATGTTGAACTATGATAAAAAGAAAGAGTGAAGTGAGATTGCTTTATGGATTGGAAATAATTAGAATCTTAAGATTGTGTTGCTGCCTTTTGAGATAATTGAGTTGGTTTTTGGGATGATTGAAGTTGGATGAATGAACATAGTGAAGATTGAAGTGGTTTTGTGCAGGTTTGGAGCTTGGATGGTTTAGATTTAGGTTTTGGCTAGAGCATTTTTAGGGGAGGTGCTGTCCAAATTTTCCTAAATTTGGGCAGCAACTTCGCATAAGGTTTAGACCCTCTTAGTGAGGGAATTCGTTTTGGAAGTCTTCTAGAAAACTGTAGAACTCGTTAAGATCTTAAAAATGAGATAAAATGGGTCGTTATCCGACTTAAGATGAAAAAGATATGAACGTTTGAAAATTTCTGCCCATTATGTAATTAGGTTTCCCGAATTACTATTCATGGGCAATTTTGGGTTGAACCTTCGGATGAATTTTTCGTCCCTGTAGAGCAAAAAATTGGATTTTCCATCTTTCACGAAAAATGTAGAACTTGTCAAGATCTTTCCAATGAGATATGGTGCATCCTGATCGGAGTTAGGAGTAAAAAGTTTGAAGGTCGGAAGTTGACTTTTTTACTATTCATATGGTCAATCACTATTCATTTGGTCATTTTTGACATTTTCTCTTATAACTTTCTCATTGGACCTTCGATTCGCACGAAATTCAAACTATTGGTTTTCTAAACAAATTTTCTACCTTCTTTCATAAAAATATCTAATTTTCAGATTACTTGAATTTTGTCAGAATTAGCCCTCACGTTTGTCTTGTTGCTTTGACCTAATTAAATTGTGCTTCGAGATGTTCACTTTGCTTCCACCTTATGCCTTTCGAAACAATGTTTTTTGTTTCTGCTTTTTGTTCAAGAGCTTTGCTTTCGCTATTTGATTTCGATTCGATTTGCATCGATTCGATTCGTTCCGAGCTTTCGATTTCAAGCATTGGCTTTTGTTTCTGTTCTTTCGTTTTGTTTTCCGGTTACGACCCGAACATGGATGTTAAGATGAATAAGATAAAAAAAATATATCGGGATTTTCGGAGTAGTCTAAGTTTCTAACGCGGATTCAGATTCCAGTTTGGTTTTTCGTAAAAGGTTGGATATCCGAATACGGGTTCCAACATATTTGGTATCAGAGTAAGAAGAGTTTATGAGGGAATCTGTATAAGTAGTTGGATTTCAGAAACGGGATCCAACAAAATTCACATCCAATTCTAATTCAAAATCATTCACTTGGCAGCTCACAAACCATTGTTTTTCATGCTTCAAAAATTAAAATAGAATCTATCATACAAACATCATTTTCCAGAACTCATTTTATCATAAACATAACACTTATTCTTTCCCAATTCAAACATCATAGAATTTGTATTACCATATGCAATCAAGTTTAGAAATCTACTTACATATTTAACTTAAACTCCTACTTCAATGAACAAGCCAATCTAGCCTTCTATGCAACAAGCACAATTCCAAGATCAAGGTGGATGTACGATGATCTTAACACCAAGAAGACAATAGCATAGAAGATAGCATAATGTAGCTTTCTTGATGCAGTATTTGGATGTTGTAATTAAACATGAAAATAAGTAAGAACATAGGGAAGTGACGACATGATGTTTCGGTGGTGAGAGGAATGGTGTAGAAAGAAGGCAGCAGAAACAACTAGAATGAAGGATGATTTTGCACTTGCCTAAATCCTTTAATGCAAGGTATCCTTGTTTTTAAAAAGGACACATGTCATATTTGAAGTGAGCTACTTGTCCTTTTATCATCCTGTAAAATGTCATTCAACTTTACTGCCATTTGTCTTTTATTTACTTATGCCATATATCACTCAATGTATAGGCTTAGTCATCCACACTTTCCATGTATCAACTTGTCTTACCACTTGACATTTTGCCTATTCCAAATGTATATTTTAATTCTTCAATTTTCCAATAGTAACAATAAATTCCAAATTACTAATTATAATCGATCAAACCAAAATTCAAGACTTAAGCAATACATAATCAAATCATAATCATTAACTCCTATCACATATACTTTCATCGACATTTAACGTACCTACTAGGGTGTAATTTGGTGCATCCCTCACCCATATCTTTCATATCAAAATTCTTTGAGAGAAATTATTTCACCTTATATAGCAAACCCTTGTCATTGGTCGCAAGTAAAATATCATCTACGTATAATACAAGAAAACAAGTCTTACTCCTACTGACCTTTTGGTATAAACATTGGTCCATTATATTCTCTTGGAAACCAAATGAAGTGATTACCTTATGGAGTTTTAAATATAACTGCTGAGAGGCTGATTTTAATCCATAAATGGATTTATTAAGCTTGCAGACTAAATGCTCTCCAACACTAGAGGAGAATCCTTCAGGTTGTTTCATGTAAACCTATTTCTCTAGTTCACCATTGAGAAACATCATTTTCACATCTTTTTGATATAACTCAAATTCAAAATGAGCTACCAATGCCATGATTACACGAAGAGAATCTTTTTTATAAACAAGAGAAAATGTCTTTGTGTAGTCGATTCCTTCCCTTTAAGTGAAACCTTTGGCAACAAGTCTTGCCTTATGTATATCAATGTTGCCTCATAAGTCTTTCTTTGTCTTAAATACCCATTTAAATCCAATGGCTTTCACACCATTGGGCAATTCAACTAGATCCCAAACTTGGTTAGATGCAGAATCCATCTCATCTTCTATAGCATTGTACCACAGGTCTGACCTTCTAACTCTAGTAGATCTCCTCAATGTTGTATCATCATCCTCTCGAAGAACCTGTTGCTCAACCTGTTTTTCAACCAGTTGCTTAACAATTTCATGTTGTTCCTTACTTGTAACTTCATCTACTAGATTGGTATTAACAACTTGTGAAACTTCAGTAACTCGTTGTCCAACACTCGTTTCAACTTAAAGGGTGTGAATGAGAAGAAATTTTGCCTTTTTCCATGTTTTTTTTCATTATCTTGTCTTTTTTCTTAAAATAGTCAAATTCACACTTTCACCCTCTTCAATCAACAACCTCTCCTCTTCTTGCACACATATGGTCAACAGTTCATTGATCAACCACTTGTCCTTATACATGTTATAAGAGATTTGAAAGGGCCATATTATTATGGCAGAATGCATAGAATGTAATGTACCAAAAAAGATTCCAATATGGTAATGTCTAAGGCATTTAGCTGAGCCGCTATGTCCCTTATACGTATGATATGATCACGTACACTTCTTATCCCAGTGAGCTTAAAGGATGACAACAAAATAATCAAGGCACTGGCAAAGGCCTTATCAGATGTTGCAAATTGCTTATCAATGGCCTTCAGTAGATCCTTGACTTTATTATATTATTCGACAAAACTACGAATACCAATAGATATTTTGGTCTTTATAAACATCACGAAGAGCTGATTAGACCTCTCCCATTTTTTGTAAAGAGAAACAACATCTGGAGTGCTAGTTTAGTTATAGTCGGTGGTTCATCTTTCCTAATAGCATAATCTATATCCATCTAGCTCAAATGAAGTAGAATTCTTTCCTTCCACACCTTATAGTTGTCACCCCTCAATTCAGGAATATCACACTTAATTTCAGAAATATTCATAATCTGAGTAACTGCAAGTTCAAACATACATGCTTGTTATATATAATTTGTGTACATACATGCTTGTCATACTCAATAATTCATGCTTTAACAATGTAAATCTTGTTTTAACACATGAATCTAGTGACATAAAACTTATTTGTGGGCTAAAGTTCTACTCAATTAGATTCATCTATAAATTTAAAACAAAACTATTGAATTATGTTCCTTTTCTTTATTGCTATAGGTAAATTAAGAAATATAATCTGATATTTCATCCTAATTAATTATACAAATATAAAAAATTTCTGTGGGTAGATTTTATCATATCACGTATGATTAATTACAATTAACGTTTTAATGTGATCTTAAACCCAAATACATAATCCTAGTTAATTAGAGATGTTGTGGCAACTGCTAATTAATTAAAATTATATAGATCACTCACATTACTTTAAGCTTAAATAAAGCCTAAACATTTGCATCAAGTGATTAGTAATGCAAATTAATCAAATAACAATGCACAAAATTATTTAATCTAATTTTGAATGTATGATGATCATCAATTTATAAACATGGTTTTCAATTAATCACATATAATTTGTGTAAATAGTTAAAAAAATTATAACTTGCATGTTAAATTTAATTCAAATATTAGACATACAAAATAATGATTAATGTTCACAAAATTAATACCACAAGAGAAATGATTTTATAATTAAAATCACAACAAATTGGGTTAGGTGCTTGATTAACCCAACAATTACTAACATTAACAGAATTAATGAATTAATAAATTAATTATTAAAAAAATGATAGATCGTCATCTTTAACCTCTAGCTGGGTCAGTGTGATCCAGCTCTAACCCGATGGCAACTAGGTGCGTGATAGTCGCTGGAAAGCTGAGGATGGCAGTGATGGGACGACGACGACTAGTCGAGGAGATTAACATGCCAGAAACAAATCATACGACATTGCACGGCTGACAATGTCTGAAGGCCACCATGCATCGTAATTGTCGTCCCTTCTCCCTTGACCATCCCGTCAATAGTGGGTGCAACATGGAGTACCAAAACACAATTCTGACATCCATCATGCACACAAGCGTTGAGATTTATGAACAACACATGCTAAGCTCATACTACATAAATGAAAATGAGAAACAAAGCATAACAGAGGAGTATATTCTCAGACAATTCAGACGCAAGGAAGAGAAATGGTGGCTCTGATACCAAATGTAAACTTAAGCATGCATCTTAAAACACAAGATTATTTACGTATAAACAAGATACATGCATGTTAAGCTCAATGATCAGCAAGCGGAAGCATAATAGAAGAATACCTCCAACCATCACCTAGGTTCTGTCCAGCAATGGCTCAAGAAAGTTTTCGAATCTTTTAGCCTCTTATCTCCAAAACTCGATGGAGTTCAGTTCTGGCTACATGAAGCCGAGGATAAGGACCCAAAAATATATGTTTCATTGCGTCATCATCTCTGCCCATCACAAAAGATGAAAATGATGATGTATGGGCATTTACGCGATTAATGAGTTAAATCATTAAATGGTCCAGATTCTAAACAATAGGATATCCTAATATTTTGAGAAAAAACCTTATAGATAATACATAAATACAATATGAATATCATAGTTATGACATTTATTTTTATAGATTTTATCATATACATATGAATATTTATAAGATAAAGTTTACTTTTAAATAATTTTATCACTAAAACTACAACTAATTGATTAGCGACAAGACATAAACCAACAAACTCTTAAATCCTGATCTAACACTTGAAATCTTGTTCAGAGCTTATATTCCAATTTTTTTGTAGAGAACAAAAGTATTGTCTTGGTAAAATACAATTGCTTATATTATTTGTGAACATTATGTCACATAATTTGCAAATATCAAACTCTCAAGAGTTTAAGTGATTGACAAAACTCCCTTAGCTTTTGAGGGTTTGCCTCTTATAAACTCTTCCCTTTTATATTTTTATATATTACAAATTGTCACTTTGAATTTTTTTCCTCAAAATTGGTGCTTTTTGGAAACGAGCATAATTGTTTTAGTACAACATAAATATTATTACAATCAGTTTGTCAAAATTAAATTACTCTTAAATAGATGGAAATAAACTTTTGATACTTATGAGATAATTTAAAATCTATAAAAAAATTATATTATCCAAAATTTCTAAGCGTTAGAAACTTAATTATCAAAAATAGTAAAAATTAAACTGTACAACAATGTTATTTGGCTTATTTTAAAATTTATTTAATAAATATATTGAGGATATACGTCCTCATGGAAAGAGACCTTATAAAACTTTTGCAGGATGATTTATGATTTAGAAGCAAATATATTATTCTCATGAAAATAATGTGATAAGACATGAATTTGAAGTTTTTTTTTCTTTAGTGCATCAATGCTTAAATATACTTTTGAAGTATATTAACTTCTTAAATTAATTTGTGCATCTGTGAAGATCATGGTTGGTTAATGTGAAGTCACCTATGAACTTACAATCGAACACAGAAATCTGAAAGTAAAGAAAAATATTCCATACAAATTTTGCTACAAAAGCAATAGTAAAAAGTGAAACTGAAACCAATCAGTATGGGGTGAAAGCTGTCAAGTGTGCGCAGGCTTTCCATAGTTTAGACAGGGAGGTTAATCATTTGGTGATTTGGCGTCTAGCTACATTTGCCAACTTGCTGTACCTATTTGTCTTACATCCCTGCAAGTTGCAAATCACCCTCCGTAGTCTGTCGTCACTATGTATTAAAATTTCCCATATGTTGTCTACTTTTTGATGAAAGTAAACAAAATATTTGTCCAGGCATCCGTTTGGTATGGTTGGTTGGTTGGCCCACGTTAGTGACAATGTTAGGGTTCGTTGTCCAGCTTTTATCATTGTCCATAATCTTTGTTCTTTAATGCGTGCCTATCTAATATAATAAAATCATATTTGATCAACTTTCTTTCAGTAGGGGGGAGGTATCCGATGTAAAATTGCATAATTTTCATGATAGGATGATTGATCATTAGTTAATTACTCCTTGCTTTGTGGAAGTTTGGGGAGGATTATCGATATACATAATCTTATCTTTATATTTTTATAAAGAGGCTGGAGTAAGTTTTATCAGCTATCTCCAAAAATTAATTACATTCTTTCCACATAAATCGAGTTCACAGCAGTTTAAAAAAAAAAACATGTTGATTAGCTTTGATGACGTTTAATTTGGAACCTATAAAATGAGATTGAGTATTGGGTTTTGATTCAGCTTCAAGTATCCAGTTCCAAATTGACTACAATTGCCCACCAAAAGAAGAAACGTAAAGGACCGTGAAAGTTTAGTACAACTACTGGGGGAGCGTTAATAATTTAAAGAAGAGTCCATTTTGGTGGTTGTTGTCAGAACCCCTATCTATCCTTCAAGATTTTCATTTGGCAAGTGGAGAAACATGCGCGACAACACACGCGCTACAGACAACGACTTGCCGTATGGTTTTCTAAAAACCAATTATTGTGAAACCTAATCAATTCAATATTTGGTAGCCCTACCTATGCTTCTTTGCATGCAGAGATAGACTGCTTTGTTTCGTTCTGTCTGTTAGATTAGTGTTAACATGGCATGTGCTAATCTTCCAAGATTCGATAGTTAACAATACTTGCGTATAGAAACAGCTAATCTTCAAAGAGGCACCGACACAACGATTTGGAAGCTTACAAGAGCAAGTGGGCAGAAAAGCACGGATGGATGACAGCACTGACCAACGAACATATGAGTCACGGAGATGCTTCGCCAACGCACGTCAACAGCTCTGAAACAAAATAGTTAGGAAAAATTCAGATACGATCTGGTAATTTTCTTTAATCAGGATTCTCTGTGATCTTTTCAAGTCTATGGAGGTTAAAGTGTGCCAAGAGTTTTACAAGATACAGAAATTCCAACTCCAAATTTGTAAGTGTGAAGGTATGAGAGCGTACAAAAGTACCCTGATTGATGATTCCTATCTATGTCCGGACTTTATCCCATATTTTGCATGCGTAAAGGTCTGCAATTGACAATTACTTTGTTATGTGTAAGACGTCACCAAGTGAAAGGACTGAGCTTTCGGTGTCGGTTGTCTTTATTCTATTATAAACAGACCGATCACAGGTACTATAAAAGTTCGAGGATGTTCACGTGAAGAAATTTGTATCTGGGATTATATTATATCTAGTTGGGTCGGTTATGCTAGGCCCAGGTTCATCTACACATGTTCACAGTCCGCTCGGTCTATTAGATGTTAGAGTCCCATGCAGACTCAAAGATCGACATAAAGATCTAAACCTAGTGGCAATCTACAGCATATATAAGGTACTATTCCTGTCATGTTAGAGGTACGCAACATAAACCCTAGTTTTTTCTCTACTCCAACCGCTGAACCATTCTCAAAATACTGACTTGAGCGTCGGAGGGACCTTCCGGGAATCAACCCCCAGAGTGTCTTTATTTGTTTTGCAGGTACTCATCATCCAAAATTACTCAAGATCATGGATCACAACAGTGATATTCCAGTCCAGCAAAATCCGACTGAACCAGGTTCAAACTTTTTTAATCAGACCAAACAGTTTAATCTAGTTTTAAAACCTTGCATTTACGTGATCTTAAAAGTAATTTATTTAAATACTAGCTTAAAGTGTAATTTTCAATTTAATGTTATACAAAAAGTTTAAATAAGTACATATTATTAGGTGTCTTACTACTTTGAAGATGCAAATAACAACTACAATAACAATTCATTGAAAGTTTTACTAATACGCGAAATGTGAGGAACTTCAATAATATGTAATTTTATCTTTAATTATTATAAAGACTATTTTTAATTATTTTAATAATGTTAATGTGCAGTGAGTATTATTTTAATAATATTAAGGTGTAATCTCTTGTGAACTGTTAAGAGTTGGAACCCTCATTACACGTTCCTTATGGTCCCCATACAAGGGCTTGAGGCCTACTTTTGAGCCCAATTTGTAATCTCGCAAGAATTCGGCCTTTATTCTCTCGTCTTAGGTCGATTAGATTAACATAAAATGGCAGTTCTATAATTTTGATCCGCCTCCTCAACATCTCCATAAATTCCACCCAATGTATGAAAACCCTAGCGCCGCTTTTAATTCAATTTTTTCCCTGAATTGGGATCGATAGATTTCTCAAAAAGTTCCATCCTTTTTCAGTTGCTGTTTTCACCGATCTGTGTTTGGGGTCGCTTTCGATAGACATTGCGTTCTTCGAAGGCTTTATCGAATCCTTAACAAAATCGTAACGATATTCCCTTAAAATCTTTCTGACAAAATCGTGACGATATTCCCTTGAAATCCGTTAGCCCATTTTTGTTATCAACAACTGACCTCTCAACATTATCTCTGTCTGGCTCTCGATCACAACTAACAGAAGAAGAAAGAAGAAAATGGTTAAGGTTGCGACTTACTTCGGGATGACTTTGGGAGCCTTCATGCTTTGGAAAACCCTGGACAAGGTTCATGTTTGGATCGCCCCCCGTCAAGATGAGAAGGTCTCCAATTTTACGAAACCTTAGATAATGATGGATGCCATTGTTTTAGATTTATATCGGTTTCAAGTTATTGATTTATTTATTAACTGGTGACAGCAAGAGAGGTTGGAGAGAGAAGCAGAGGATCGAAATCCCTACAGGTTTTCGACTGAATATTTACAATCATCAATGCCCAAAAGCTTGGTTTCAGAACACTCTTTACTCTGTAGAATCCAAATTGTGGTCTTATGGATACCAGAAGGATTGTCTTGCTTTTCTTTTTGTTGGTTCTTGTTTTCAGTTTTGATTACAAAGAGGAGGAGTTGGCTTCAGAGGAGAGACTCTGGAACTTGTACGAAAGATGGAGGAGCCATCACAAGATTTCTCGGAGCCTGACCGAGCAACAGCAACGTTTCGGTGTGTTTAAAGCCAATTTAGAGTATATTCACAAAATTAACAAGATGGACAAGCCTTACAAGTTGGGACTAAACAAGTTTGCTGATATGACCCACCATGAGTTCACGCAACATTATTTAGGCTTAAAGGCTAGTCACAAGTGCATTATGGGTGAGAAAAGAGCCAACTGCAAATGTTCAAAGTAATCAGAAGCCGGTGGAAAATCAAACTCGATGGGAACTAGAAAACTTTCTTATTTCTTTCCTCTTCTTTTTTCCAATCTGTTTCGTGGAATAAGGAACACAAATTGATGGTTTAGGTCAATATTTAGTAAGTCTTAAAAGTTTAATTTACTGCCTAAAATGAAGAGGTAATTGTATAGGACTGGTTGCTGTCTTGCATTTGTTCCATGTTTTATGTAATTTTCCTTCCTTTTTCAGTTCCTTTGGCTTATGTATACAATGATGTTCATAACTTTCGATTGAAACCATCATTAATGTTTTCTTTTTGCTTCTCAATTGGACAAATGGAAACTATATATGACATGGCGGGGAAGCTCTTCAGTTGGTTAGTGTGCTCATTTTGATACTGAGAAAATTTAAGGTTAGGGTACATAGTCTATTTACTATATTTTATTCGTTCCTTCCCTTTAAGTAGGAATATGAGATGAACAATCCAACTTATGTTGGTTGTATTTGACCGTCCCTTTCTCAAGAGTTCACCCAATCTTGATCAATAGAATATAGTCCTTAATCTGGAGCACAAATTCCCTTCATTGCACCACCTCCTCAGTTTCCGTATATATATCTATATGAGTCCCTTCACTGTCAATGATCTGCACCTTAAGTGACATTTGTCTGCGCTTGCTTTTATTATCCAACCCCTCCACTATTCAAGCCACCTTTTATACTTTGGTAACCAATTCCTTAACTCTTACTTAGCTAAAATGCACATGGACTTGGTGGAATAAGTTGTTTAAGTTAGCTGATTATACTCAAAGCTTGTTACTTTCAATTGATGGCTTCGTGATGTTGATCAGATTCTCAATTTCTTTTTGCTTTGTTCAAATGCTGATGTTATGAGACTATACATTTTCAATAAGCTGTGAAGAGGCGTATGTTTTTTTTTCTTTTTTTCTTTCCTTAGAAGTTTTTCTTATTGTTTCTGCGCAACATATTGCTTTGATTGTGCAAATTTTTATTTGGTCACTAGTACATGTAAATCTTCTCTGCTGGGATTTCGTTGAGGTGCATCTGCTTTTGGATTTCTGATGTTGAAGTAATGATATTTTGGGTTCACCAGCTTATGTGGTGATTTACGAGATTCAAGTTTCAAATGGAACGATGGCTCTCTCTTTTTTCTTTTGTGAAACTTTGATTGGGTGTGCACAAGGTTCTTTCTTTGTCGTGTAGAAACTATAATGTGTTCCTATAATGTGGAACACTTAAGCTACAGTTTTGCCTGAATCCTCCTCCTTCACCTGCCCTTCTTTAGAACTGCAAAATGTTGTTGGAATAAGTGTAAAGTGATGGTTCTATGGTGTCTGTTTAGCTACAAATACATAGTTCAACCAATTCTTACACAACTCTTGAAAAAGATGTTTTGAATATTTACAGATACTTGTTCCATTGCCTTGAAGTGCTACCACTGATAGTGTTTACTGTGCTATCTTATGTACCTAAGCTTCAAAACCTCGGCCTCTGTCTGTCTCCCATGCAAGCACACACACAAAATAAAAAACTTTACATAGTAGCAAAGAGCTCCCACTTCATATTATTTGGTCTAATTTGTACCAGCAGCTGCCCTGATACTTTACATGGTAGTAAATTTGAAGATTTATCCTCTCTATGGACTTCTCACGTAATAGCGTGGATTTTTTAGTGGAGGTACGATCATATTACTCCATGGACTTCATGCATTGTAAAGAACTATTCCATGATGTTCACTGGCAGTTCTACATGCATTGTGGTAGTATATTTTAACTTGGAACCAAAGGCATTTCAAATTCAATACCTGTGCTATGTAGCATCGTGCTTTCCAAAGTCCCTTTTGGATAGTTGCTTAATGATATGACCAGCCCTTGCAAATTATTTTACTAGAATCCTGGGAATTGTCCTGTCATGGGAATTTAGTAGATGGCATCCTAAAGACTCCTAACTTTTGAAGGAAGTGATCAATGCTGGGCTGCTGTGAGCAGAGGTTCAGCTGAAATGGTGAAGGCAAATGGTGATTTGATGTTAGAGACCCTCCGTGACTACGAATCATGGAAGCAGCGAGCAGAAGACGATGGATTTGTGGCGGCACTCGAAGGATCACCTCCAAGGCCTCCACAGTCCTCGTCATTGCTGTCGCTTGATATTACCAGGGGCAATGGGAAGTGTGGATAGGGTGACCTGTGCCGAGTGTGGCAAAACCATGGAGAAGTTCATCATGTATCATGGATATGAGGAATGTGTCCAACTTCCAAACGAATCTTAAATCTATAACATTAAGGCTAAAAGAATAATTTATATCTTGACATTTCACAATAGATTACATCTTAATATTATTAAAATAATACTCATCGTAGCTTAACATTATTAAAATAACTAAAAACAATAGATAAGGCTGCATATTATTATCACATCTCACATGTTAATAAGGGGCTGTTTGTTTCCGTTTTTTGTTGTCGTTTTTATAAAAAGAAAAACAAGTAAGTAAAACGTATTTGATTTACTCTGTTGTGATTTTTTGTTTCTGAAAATAAAAAAACCACAACAGTTTTACAGAAACTAGAAAACATCGTTTCTCTGAATTTTGACAACATGTTTTCTTCAAAAGAAAAACATAGCATACCCCTATTATCTATCGTGAATAATAATAA
>JAOTAZ010000220.1:20144577-20164125 GCA_025629785.1 Erythroxylum oxycarpum | reverse complement strand
TAACATTAATATCTTATACCTCTAACTTCTTGACCAATTATCATGGAACAATTAAAGGAATTTGCTAACACTTTCTTTTAGGAAAATGTACCTCAATGTCTTATCTTTCTAATGACACCAAAATCATTTAATTTGGAGCACTGCATCAAGAGTTATGGTCAAAACATCTCGGACTGTCATTTTGCTAACAAAATTTCCAGCACTTCATTTCCATCCGAAAATTGACAATTTTAGAGGCTAAATTAAAATTCCCTTCCTTTAGAAAAATTGTAGCCCTATGTTTCTATTTTATTTTGCCTCAAGAATCAATTCAATCGGATCTCCACAGATCAATAATTTCTCAAAATACTAAACCATGTTCAGAAAATTTTCCAACCCACTTTGATTAAATCAATCTCTTTACATTTCCTTTCGATCTCATAAATTCTTCTCTTATTTACACATAGCTAATTGCCAATAGTTCCTCGTTTAATAATCCTAGCTTACAAAAAGATTCAGGGTCCAACAATTTATATGGTTGAAAAGAAGAATTCAAGGTCTATAACAAAAATTGGCAGAAGAAGGAAACAAAAAGGTTAAACTAAGACTAAGCAAAAGTCAAACTAAGACGATGATGATGTCATACTAAGATGATGATGACGTCATACTAAAACAGAAGTAAATCTAAGACAGAACAAAACTAAGACGATGCTGACGTCATACTAAGACGATCATGACGTCATTTTGAGACTGAACAAAACTGAGATGAAACAAAACTAAGGCGATGTTGATGTCATACTAAGACGTTGATGACATCATTCTAAGATAGAAACAATAAAAATGGCATAACTTTCAGCTCAGATGTCCAAAATTTTTATGCTATATACCATTGGAAAGATAAAAGACAAATATATAACTTTATAGAAGCAACTTTGCTCAAATCTATTTATATCAATCCCAAATTTGCCGCTAAAATCCGAATATAAATTTTCCATTTGTACAGCAACGTACTGCACCTAGTCCTCAACTTCTTGACAACTTTTGAGGCTCTTAGAGATAGAATTGAAATTCGATTTCTTCTTAAGAAATGTAGCCGTATGTTTTTATTTTAATCCAAATCAAGAATCATCTTGTCTGGACAACTAGAAAAAACATTGTGGCTAAAATACTGAACCATACTTAGTCAACATTTTCCAGATCAACTCTTTATTTCAAAATCTTCCCTTACACAACTCATACCAAAATCACCTTTTCTACTTCATTTACTTCTCATTCTCAACTTCATTTCAAATCAATGCCCTCTATAAAGAAATCATAATCCATGAATAATCATGAACACGAATACCAGAACATACACATATGTGCATATTCTTCATCAACTTACCATATAAATATTGCTTTCATTTTACTGCTAACTTTCACTTTAATTCTTCCTATTTCAAAATTTGTTATTCACCAAAACACCATACCAAATCATGAATCTATCCACTTTTATCATTCTGGACTTTACTCTTGTCTATAAATACTTAATTCAAGAACTTTCATTTATTTGCTCCCAACTCGTGACTAATCACCAAATTTCTCATTCAACAGCTCTAATCTTTCACAAAAAGTTCAGGGTCCATCAATTCTCCCCCTCTAAAAAAATGTCCTCCTCGAAATTCTTACATGACTGATCTCCTCATAATAACAATAATGTCTCTTCAAATTCAAGAATTCAATCACATAGTTAGATACTTTACATGAAACATAATTCATACACTCTCAGTAGCATATTCTACATTTCATGCTTGAGTTTCCATCAGGAATAAGACTCCGATACTCACTTTTAAATCATTTCATAATCATTTTTGACTTGTTTCTTTATTGATCATTCTTAATATAAAACTATCTGATTTGTTTAACCTAATTCAAAACAATTCTTCTTCGAAAGAAAATTTCTTGCTACAATCATCTATACTGTTTAGCCAATCTCTATCAATCAACTGTTATCATCTTTTCATTATTTGTATCATCAAATTCACCCTATTCTATTAGGATATTTTTTTCTACATTCACATATTTATATCTTACGTAAATGATACTTTGATCTTCATTGGTCTTTGATAATATTTGCAATAACTCTTCGTATTTAATTCTTCATCTTTTCCTTAATCTCATTCATACGTAAAATTGTATCTTGTATGCATTTCTAACTTTCTCCATACTACATATCATTTCATTCATTCCATGAAAAGCCATTTATGTCTTTTTCATTTTCCCTCTACTATTTCCTCATTTCTGTCTCATTTTCCTATAGTCATCTTTTTGATCTTCCATATGCTTATCCTCAATCAATTCCAAATCATTGATCCCTAATCATCATAACATTCTGATTTAACTTGACAGACATATTCATATGCTAAATCATAACTTCTATCACCTCAAGTAAACAATCATGTTCAATTCCTAGTTTCACCTTTCAATGCCTCTTTACTTGTACTCCTTAAATCTTGTCATTTCCTCCTATGACTTTATTCTTTCTCAGTCAATTCTTGAAAATCTTTTCAATTTCGTATCAATTCAAGTATGTATTCACAACAAAATATTCGTCACCCTATTCTCTAACATAATCACAAATACAAAATCTATGTCTAACATATCAGACAACGCTATATTTTTCATTACTAAATATCCACAACTTTCCTTACCATACTCTCTATCAAGACACCATTTTTCTCTCACTAATTCTATTGGCTTTAACTCTTAACAATTGCTTTTACAATTGACACATATCCGAAGGTTGCCCAAGTAAGATATTAATACTGGGCTCTGATACCACTTATGTTGGATCCCGTTTTGGGACCCAACTCTTGTGAACCCATACATTTGTTGGATCCCACTTGTTTACGAAACCGAACTCTTGCCCTGATACCACTCATGTTAGGCACCGTTTTCGGAACCCAATTTCGGATCATGAACGTGAGCTTAATCCTATGGAATTTCCTTAAACTTCATTGATTCCTCTTCATGCAAAAAATCATAAGACTCTAAAAAAAATTCCTTCATCACTCTTTAATACAGTACCTATAACTAATTTGTTCATTCACTTTTTCCATACCCTCAAACAAGAGTTTTACAAATCTATAATAGCCTCTCAAGCCACAATACAACGTAGTCCAAAATCTCAAATTACAAAAGTTACAAGAACTACAAAATAACAAGAAAAATTCCTTTAGGCTCTCGAACACTTGATCTTCTAGCTATAACCTGAGGATGGGACAGAGAGGGGGTGAGCTTAACAACTCGTGGGTAATAGTTTATAATAAAAAGATAAGCAAAAAACTTGAAAACATTTTCTTATCTTAGAAACTTTCTTTGAGTTTATAATCACATGTTTCTTAGGCTTTCAACCAAAAATCCATAAGTTACAAAACATGAATGCATCAAACTTGACAATTCACAGATGCAATGCACAACAAATGGGTCGAAGGTCCCATGGAAACAGAATGGAGAAATCAAAGTTTACCCCATAAGTAGAATGAGTCAATTTCGGAGTTCATATGTGACAAGCGGGCAGCTGGGAGAATGCTCTTGTCGACGTGCACGTGATGAACAGAATGGTACCACTCTCACCTAAACAGAAGCACATAAGCATGCTCAAAATCATTTTATCAATGCTCATACTTCCTCTTGATCACTTATACACAATGCCGTGACATTTTTCAAGGCATAACATAAAATGTTTCAATGCATTTCCATCTTTATTTTAAAATTCATCAAAAAGTTCATATACCGAATCAAGAAAGATTTCTCAAATCATTCATAACATTAGATGCAACACTTATGATGCAATTGAAATCAGAAAACTTCTTTGATTTAATGAAAAAAGTAGTGGATTATTAATTATATTATAAACATGTACCCACGTTGATTTCCTTGCTTAAAGACTTGACTTGCTCAAAATGCTTCTTTTCTTTGCAAACAACCTGAGGTATCAAAGGTTATTTCTCTTGTTCCTCTTGTCTCTCTTGATCCCTTCATTCTTCACCAAATGAAGGTATCCCTAGTTCAAAAGAAAGCTCTTCTCTTCCTCTACCTTTTTCTCTTATTGAACAACCTCAAAATCTCTCTTGAAGGCTAAGGAAATTAAAACTCTAGCTTGTTTTCTCTTCTTTCTCTCTTTCAATCTTTTTCATATCTCTCTCTCTCTTATCTCTTTTCCCATCCATGCATTTTTGCTTCTCTAGAATCTTATCATTCACGTTTTCTCCTTTATTTACAATGAAGACAATACTTCTTCTTCATATTATGCCCATAATGAGTCCAAAAAGTCCATTTTATCTTTCCTTATAGACTTATTTTATTTTAAACTTAAATGTCTTGCCAAAAATACCCTTGAACATTCTGACATAACACCTTCTTCTAAAAAATTTCCCCCATTTCCTTAAGATTCTAATGCCACCGAAATCATTCAATTTGGTTCAGTGATTCAAAAGATATACTTCAAACATTTTTAGACTGCTCTTGTACAAAACAGTAAACTATGCACAACTTCTATCCAAAACTTGAAAGTCTTAAGAACTAAATCACAATTAACTTCCTTCAGATGCTTTGTAGCTCTATGTCCCTAGTTTACCAAAAATCAGAAATTGTCATATTTGGATTCCTACAAACAAAGATATCATCAAAAGACTTAAGTATGTTCAATGAGATAACACTAGTTCATATCTTTTAAGAGCTCACTCACTGTACCCATCCCACTCTTTTCACTCAATCTTTCTTACTTCATTTCAGATAGCTTCGATATTCGGTGGCGATGTCGAAAAAATTCTTACGAATCCAATGGGTCAAGGATCAAATCATTTGGAGGTCTAGTGAAAAAGTTATGGTCAAAAGAAGCAACCATGTTTTTGACCTCAATCATACTTAACATATTTCGGGGAAACAACGATAAATTTTCTGTAGAAATTTCTGATTGATGTGTTATTTGGATGGTTCGAAAGAAGACGTCAAGTGCTACAACTCTCATGAAGACACCGAGGGCAAATGCTTTCATCTGAGGGGTAGAAAATAAAACAAACTATATGATATCTTTTTTTAGACGAAGTGACATCGTCAGACAAAATAAAGTTGGAAAAATTTCCATAACTTTCCCTACAGATATCGGATTAAGGTGTTCTTTATATGTATAGAAAGAAGAAAGAAAGAGATACAACTCTCATGAAGATGTCAAAGGCAAATTGTTTCATCGGAGGGGCCAAAAATAGAACAGACAATATAATATTATTTTCGAGATGAAGTGACATCATCAGACGAAACAAAGTTGGAAAAATTGCCATCACTTTCCCTACAGATATTGGATTAAGGTGTTATTTATATGGCTGGAAAGAATAAGTCAAAAATAGAACAGACTATATGGCATCATTTTTTAGACGAAGTGACGTCATCAGACAAAACAATATTGGGAAAATTGCCATAATTTTTCCTATAGACATCAGATTCAAGTGTTCTTTATATGGATGGAAAGAGGAATTCAAGATCTACAACTTTCATGAAGTCCTCAAAGTGAAATTTAGCCATAAAAACGGTCAACAATGGGTCAGAAGAAGGAAACAAAAAGGTTATACTAAGACTAAGCAAAAGTCAAACTAAGACGATGATGATGTCATAGTAAGACAATGATGACGTCATACTGAGACGGAAGCAAAACTAAGACGATGTTGACGTCATACTAAAATGATGCCGACGTCATACTAAAATGATGCCGACGTCATTTTGAGACGGAAGCAAAATTGAGACGGAACATAACTAAGACGATGCTGACATCATGCTAAGAGAATGATGACGTCATTTCGAGACAGAAGCAAAATTAAGACCAAACAAAACTAAGTTGATGATGACGTCATACTAAGACAGAAGCAATAAAAACAACATAACTTTCAGCTCAGATGTCCAAAATTTTCGTGCTATATACTATTGATAAGATAAAAGAAAAATCTATAACTATCCAAAAGACAACTTTTCTCAAATCTATTTATATCGATCCCAAATTTGCCCCTATAGTCGGAAGATAAATTTTCCATTTGTACACCAACGTGCTACACCTAGTCCTTAACTTCGTGACAACTTTTTGGGCTCTTAGAGACAGAATTGAAATTCGATTTCTTCATAAGAAATGTAGCCATATGTTTCTATTTTAATCCAAATCAAGAATCATCTTGTCTGGACAACTAGAGAAAACGTTATGGCTAAAATACTACACCATACTCAGTGAACATTTTCCATATCAACTCTTTATTTCAAAATCATTCCTTACACAACTCATACCAAAATCACCTTTTCCACTTCATTTAGTCCTCGTTCTCAACTTCATTTCAAATCATTGCCCTCTATAAATAAACTATAATCCATGAATAATCATGAACACGAATAACAGAACATACCTATATGTACATATTATTCATCAACTTACCACACAAATATTGCTTTCATTTTACTGCTAACATTCACTTTAATTCTTCCTATTTCAAAATCTCTTATTCACCAAAACACCATAGCAAATCATGAATCTATCCACTTTTATCATTCTTTACTTTACTCTTGTCTATAAATTCTTGGTTCAAGAACTTTCATTCATTTTCTCTTAACTCGTGACTAATCACCAAAATTTCTCATTCAATAACTCTATTCTTTTACAAAAAATTCAAGGGTCCAACACTAATAATATTGTAACATATAGTCCAATAGAATTGTAACACATATCCCAATAGGATTGTATGATAAGGTCCAATGGGATTGAAATATGTGTCTAAGACTAGAAAATTCATGAGGGGAGTAAAAGATAGGGGAAAGAGGTGTGTATGTAGGGTAGAATTTTCTCTTCTTAACTCCTCTCCATTATATCTCCTTAATCACACTAATTTGTATAAAGAATCAAACTAAATCTACGTGAAAATCAAGGTAAAAGTTTATTGTTTGCTTTATCATCTTCATTTTTCTTCCTTTCACCATGAAGAGTTAGAATTATAAGGTTGAAATTGGTATATGATATTTGTATTTGTGGTGTTTCTAGTGGGTGAGTCAAGCAAAGCCAAATAGGAAGGGAAGAAAGGACATTTGAAGAACTACTTTGCCAATTTTAAGGTTTGGGACTACATTTAGTCTAATTTTTTTGTGTGTATGTTGGAATAGATAAAAAGATTGATTTGGAAGTGGAATGGTTGTTGAGATGACGCTTTGGTGTTACCTTTCATAGAATTGGTTGAATAAGCCAAGAAAGTATCATGTAGTGGAATTCTAGCTAAGGCTTGTTGAACCATTCACATTTTTTGGGTCACAACTTAGCCTACAGGCCCCTAAATTGGGTGATTTCAGTTGGATATGAAAACAAAGACATATAAATAGAAATATAAAGAAGAGACTTTGATTTAATTATGACTTTTTGGTATTGGAAATTTAGATAGAAAATGGTGACTTAATGTTGCCCCTGTTTTGGAGCAGCTTGTGATATTTGGTTTATATATCATGATTTAGAAGTCTAAATGGCTTGATTTTTCATTTTTGGAAATTAGAGACATAGGGAAAAAAATTTACAATAGACCTCAAAACCTAACTAAAACGTTTTCAATATGAAAATTATAATACAAGTGGAGGTACAAATTTTGGGCAGGGGACATAATTGTAAGGAAATTTCAATATTTTGAGTTTGTTTTCATTTTTTATTTTTACGGAACCATATATGAACCTTTTTTATTGTGTATGAAACTTTTCAAACAACTAGGAATAAATCAAAAATGAATTACCATATGTGAATTGGTTGATTGAACAGTAGAATTTAAGATTTAGCATAATGCTTTACTAAAAAAAATTTACGTGTACATAAATGGTTTGTATGTATATTTATTGCTCATATGTGTATAGGATGATTATACAGGTATGGTTTTGGAAATATTCTAATGGTGGTAAGTTATGAATTGCATGTATGAATGCAAACATATATTTTATGAATTAAAATGTATATACTATGATTTGTCAATATATAAATTATAAAATTGGCAAATGGTTAAAAGAAATGCTACAGTGCCTACTATATTGTCTTGATGGTGGATAGATAGGCTTGCCTATAGGGTTACAATGTAGTAGTTACTGTTTGACACCATTAGTGTCTTCATTTCAAGACTATAGTGTCTCCACAATTCGATACCTTCTGTATCTGTAGTTTGATGCATTCAGGTATCGACATTTTGATAACTTCGGATATCCGTAGCTCCCATTTTCCACACCTATAGTAAATGAGTAGGCTTAACATAGAAAGAAAATTTAACATTCATAAATAAGAGATACAGTATAACAACATAATTAATTTGTATTGATGAGCATTAAATATCAATATTTGGCTTATAAATGTGCATTTCGGCATATGGATAACATATTGAAGCATATTTCCATTACGTACTTTACTTTATTATGCCATCATTATTTACATGAGTTTATGATATTCATGAATGTGTGTGTGCTAGGTGGATGATTGTCATGAATGGTCATCAAAACTAAGCATTTCCTTACTATGCTTTCATGCTTAGTATGATTGTTAATTTGTGTAGGTCTATGTAATAGGAGTAAGTCAGATGGATCATCTGCAGGGACTAAGGCCAATCGTTTGAAGTAAAAGTACCTTTGGATGTGTCTTTTGTTTAAAGAATGGTTTATAAGTAATGAAGGAAATTGTAGCTTCTTAACAATTTGTAATTAAGAATTTAAGTTGTGTGTATGTTTTTTTTATAACAACATATTAATGTAATGATGTAATACTACTTTTAAATGATATTGTCAAGGGATATGAAGTTTTGTAATACATAAATTTACAACATTGAACATAATTGTATGTCATGAATGTATGTACAAGAATTTTGGATGCCATGTGTATGGGTGGTAGTAGGTTTTGCGTAGGAGTTGTTACATTTTGTGGTATCAGAGCCATGGTATAGGTGGTTCTAACTAATAAAAGCCAATTAATGTGTATTATGGTTTGGTTTTAGTGTTGCCCTAATGCAGATCTCCATATTTTCTTATAAATATTAGAAATGGAATGTAACACACTACTACCATAGAGCATATGCCCAAACATCTAGTGGATATTCGATAACATACCCCATGAAAATAATATGTTAGAGCAATCACATCAACTTATTATATGATCATACATAACATAAGTATTTTCAAAGATCAAAACCACTCATTTTATTCACAAAATGAAACTTACTTATATTGTCATTACATTTCATAATCCATGTTTATACATAACACAATATTTCAGAGTTTCAATTTCTATACAAAACGTTCGACATTGAAGGAGAAGCTAAACAAAAGTAATCTATCTGGACTTCGCAGGTATCAGTTGACCAGACCTTTGAGCCATTTTTATTTCCAAAATTGACAGTACTAAACTTCTATTATATCACCTTAGAAGCTAGGTCTCCCTTATACCTAAAAATCAACTTTGCAATTTTGATGAGTTTGTGAACTCAGTGAGTGAACCATCCTCAATGTACTCACTCAAGTTAGAACACAAATATCATAAGTATAAACTAAATTCACAAGTGTATTTCCCAATTCAGACGATGTATCACATCATTCAATGTTGAATACCAAATCACAATATACATCATATTTCAACAATAGGCCATGAACTAAAAACATTTCATATAATCATTTCAGAATAATTCAATCATTTATCTCAATCATTTATATCATTAACATGTACACAAACATTGCATATCATTATATTAACACAATTCAATAATTCTTCACAATCATTCACATGATACATGTAAAGATATATATATATAAATGCAAATGTACATTTGACTACACTTTAATTTTTACTTTGTTGTGACCAACATCTATTTACTGTCCCATATCCATTGTGGATACTGGGCTCATTTCATATTTTGTCCCATACACGTTATGGATGCTGGGATCATTAATAACTGAGCCTATGGCTCTTTGTGCACATTTTTTAGCTTTAAGATCTTTTTCACACTGGTCACTCCTGTCACAACTCCTTTATTTGATCATGCATAACAATATGATGGAATGCATCAATTCACATGATATGCTATCAATAAATTTCATTCAATGTGCACAGTCTTTTATCACATTCGTCGGATATGAGTCTAGCATTCAACATTCAGTTGATTACACATTTTCCATGTTCACACACAATTAGAAAGCACTTCTAACACAATCCTGAAAATCAAACTCCTCAGACCATCAATGTCTGGAATTATAACAATCATATCAATAATAGTTGAATATCTAAAAGAACTTATTTATTCCTTTAACAAATCATAATTTCCAGATTTGAACTCAATGACATCAAAATAGTCCATTCTTTAGAATATGAAATCAATTAACTACATAAACTTATCAAGATCTTAACCAATTAAACGAGGAACAACCTAGACTCATTCCTGGCCTTAATCAATTCCAAATATAACAATTTAGAGTGAAATTTCTAAGCTTGTTCAACATGTACACAAGGTTGTAAATAAAATTCCAGAATTTGTTGTCAACATCACTAATGTGTGTAACTTTACTGCCTTCAATGCTTCACAAATTATACAAGGTTAGAGACATCACTAACACCAAAAAACTTCTAGATTTCATGTCCTTTAAGGTTACTTCGTTTCAGTCTTACAAAATTCTACTCACTTATGTCATTAACAGTCATTTTTTTACAAACACACGTGCAACTCTAATTTTCCAGATTTCATAACACCTTAATAACACCTATCTTTAGTGTGAAATCCTCATCAATTATAATTCAAATCCAAAGTTTAATCATCAATACAACATCCCATAAACTATTATTTTCGTACATGCAAAAGCAGAACAAAAAATGTACCCACTCATTCTCCATTTTCCAACACATTTTTAACGTCAACATCATATATAATGTATCACAATTCAATCATCATAATCTTTCTTTTTTAACTTTCCATAAAGAAAAACACTTTACTTACTTAATTAGGTTCCAATTCCAGCTCAATTCATCAAGTCCACCTAGCCCTCCATGCATGCAAAATCATCCCAAATTTCAAGGTGGAAATTGGATGGTTGTCGGCCAGAATAAAAGACAACAACAATCTGGTTCTTTAGCTATCTTGTGAAGGGTAAAAGCATGTATTTAGTGTGGTAATTTAGCATAGCTCAAGCAAAACACAAGAATGGGAGATATAAGCAAGTTTTGGTTGTGAGAGATGAAAGGGGAAGAAGTATGAACAAAGCTAAAACAACTCTTGCAGAAACGTAACTCCTTAGATGCTAGATGTCACTATGTTACATTAACGTATGTCCCTAAGCATGTAAGCCACTTATCTCCTCCATAAGCTACCAAATGTCACCTAGTTACTAGTTCACTTTTCACTCAATCTTTGCTTCCATTTGTCAATTAAATACCTATGCCAAATGTTTCTTATTTATCTATACCAGTTGCACATATTCCTTAGGCTTACTCATCCTAATTTTCCATATGTCAATTGTCTTGCCACTTTGCATTTTTCCTAGTCTAAATATTCATTTTAATTCATCACTCTTATAATGGTAACAGTTAATTCCAAATTTACTACTTATAATCATTCAAACCAAAATTCAAGATATAATAATACACAATTCACATCATGATCATTTTAAACCTTTCGTACCCCAGAATTTGTCGATTGAGTGCATATAATATCTTTGAAATGTGTACAAAATCATAATTCATGTGTATATGCTATTGATATGCATATGAATGAAATGAATTTCATAAATGCTACAATGATATCACTCATATGCAATAATCTAAGGCCCTACCCTTAGTAAGGAAAACAGGTTATTACAATTCCCCCCTTAGGAAATTTCGTCTTCAAAATTCTTACTTGATTGATCTAACAGATGGGGGTATTGTTTTCTCATGTTATACTCAGATTCCCATATGGCTTCTTCTCTCGAATGATTGCTCCAAAGGACTTTAACCAATGGGATCACTCAGTTTCTCAGTTACTTAGCCTGATAACCAACTATCTTAACTGATTCCTCAACATAACTCAAGTTAGTTGCAACTTTAACCTCCTAAACAGGTAATACATATGTCGGACCTGACCAATATCTTCTGCGCATACTAATATGAAATACAATATGAATCTGAGCCACCTCAGCTGGTAATGCTAACTTATAAGCCAATAGTCCTATTCTCTCAGTAATCTCATATGGACCAACGTATTTAGGACTTAACTTATCCTTTTTACTAAACCTTTGCACTCCTCGCCAAGGTGATACTCTCATAAACACCTTATCTCCCAGTTGGTAATCCATATCTCTTTGGTGTTGATCTGTATAACTTTTCTGTCTATCTTAGGCTGCCTTAATTCTACTACAGACCAATTTAATCATATCAACATTGCCTTTAATAATCCTTAGATCCTTTTTATCCCAATACAAAGGTGATCAACACTTTCTGTCATATAATGTCTCATATGGTGCCATAGCGATACTGCTATGATAATGATTGTTGTATGCAAGTTCAATTAGAGTTTCAGATTGATCCCATGCTCCTTGGAACTCTAAAACACAAGCTCTGAGCGTATCCTCAATAGTCTTAATAGTCCTCTCACTCTATTCGTTTGTCTGAGGATGAAAATCTGTACTAAAGTTTAACCTTATACATGAAGCTGTTTATAAACTACCCCAAAATCTAGAAGTAAATCTAGACACTGGAACTTTATGTAATCTCACTACCTTATTAACATACTTTCAGGCTAACTGATTCAGTGTATTATTCTCTCTCACAGGAAAGAAATGGGTCAATTTCATCAATCTGTCAACAATGACCCACATCACATCATATCACCTCAGAGTCCTTGGCAAACCCATAATGAAATCCGTAGTGATCCTCCCCTATTTCCACTCTAGAATAGGTAATGACTGTAACTTCCTAATTGGAGCTTGATGCCCTACCTTAACCTGTTGGCATGTCAAACATTTAGTAACATACTCAACCACTTTCTTTTTCATCCCTGGCCACCAGAATTGTTGTTTAAGAGTACTATACATCTTGCTATTAACAGGATGCATAGTGTAGGCTACTATAGGTGCTTCCCCCAAAATCTATTTTTCAGATCATCCACATTAGGTACACATAATCTCTGCTTCAAGCACAATGCATCATCCCTCAATTCAAACTAAGAATTCAGGTTCTATTTCAACTTCTGAATAAGCTTGACTACTTCTGGATCCTTGCTTTGAGCTTTTATAATCCTTTCATACAATCCCAGACTAAGCATCAATGTAGCCAATAATGTTTCATTCTGCTCCAAATTTAACTCAACATTGAATGCTCTCAGTTGTACTAGGTTTGGTAACCTCGATGTTTAAATTTGTGTCACACTGTTATTAGATTTCCTACTTAATGCATCAGCCATAACATTAGCTTTACCACGTTAATTCGTCACCTTTCTCTCATATTTAGTTCTTTTTGACTCAGTAAAATTTTCAAACTTCTATGATTTGTAAACATCTTAAAATTTTCACCAAAAAGATAATTTCTCCAAATTTTCAAAGAAAACACCACTGCAACAAGTTCTAAATCATGAACCGGATAGTTGAACTTATGAAACCTTAAATGTCTCAATGCATAAGCAATCACTCTGCTATACTATATCAAAACACATCCTAAACCTAGTGTTAAGCATCACTATATACTACACATCTTATAGATCCAGATGGAATAGCTAACACTGTTGGTGTAGTTAATTGGTGTTTTAATTGCTCAAAACTCCTTTAGCATTTATCAGTCCATCTGAATGGTATATTCTTCCTCAGAAGTTTTGTCAAAGGGGCTGAGATCAAAGAAAACACCTCAAATTTCTTTGTGTTTACCTATATGCCCTGTCCAAATACTATGTGTCCCAAGAATACGACTTGATCAAGCTAGAATTCACACTTACTTAATTTGGCAAACAATTGTTTTTTCCGCATTATCTATGAAACTAACCTCAAATGCTCATAATGTTCCTCTCTACTCTTCGAATACGACAAAATATCATTTATGAATACAATAACAAAATGATCTAACTAAGGTTGGAACACTTTACTCATCAACGCCATAAAAGCTACCAGAGCATTTATCAACCTAAATGGCATCACCAAAAACTCAAAGTGCCCATATTTGGTCCTAAATGCACTCTTTGTAACATCAAATTCTGCTATCTTCAATTGATAGTACCCTAATCTCAAATCAAATTTAGTAAACACTTTAGCTCCCTATAATTGATCAAGTAAATCATCTATCCTCAGTAAAGGATACTTGTTCTTCACTATCACTCGATTCAACTGCCTATAACCAATACACAATCTCAAATTCTCATCCTTCTTCTTCGTAAACAAAATTAGAGCTCCCCAAGATGACACATTAGGTCTAATAAAACCCTTATCCAATAACTCTTGCAATTGGGTCTTAAGTTCTTTAAGTTTCAATAGTGCCATCCTCTACGGAAGAATAGATATAAGAGTAGTACCTGAAACTAAGTCAATAGTGAACTCTGTCTGTAAACCCAATAATTCAGTAGGGAACACATCCAGAAAATCCATAACAATAGGAATATTCTAAATTGTCTGTTCATTCTAGGTATCAGTCATATAGGCTAAGTAAGCCTCACATCCAGTTTGAATAAGTCTAAGAGCACTCATTGAGGATATCAACCTAGCTGGAACTATTTGACTAACACCTCAAAATATCACTATTAATTGATTAGGAGATTTAAGGATGATTTCCTTAGTGTAATAGTTCACAACAGCCCTATGTACAATAAGCCAGTCCATACCAAAAATGAGATTTATCTCGTTTAACTACAATACTATCAAATTAGCATCCAACTGTGCCTAATCAACTCGAATAATGCAATATTTATAGACTAATCACTGTAGTACCATCTACTGGAGTACTTACCTCTAGGTCAAATTTCAACATCTCTCTCTCTCTCATAATGCAGATTAGATGCCAGATGTGGTGTGATGAATAAATATGTAAATCCTAGATCTAACAACGCAAATGCCTCAAATTGAAAGACATGTAACACACCTGCAACAACATCTGCGGAGTTCTGTGCCTCTTATCTGGTAATAGCAAAGATTCTAACCTGAGATTGCGGCTAGTTACTCCGTACCCAGTCTTGATAGTAAGACCTGCTGAACTTATTCTACCTCTACCTCTGCGTCTTTGTCTTACTCCACTAGCTCTACTTTGCTGGACAATCATCTCAGTCACTGATATCCCTCTCACTCCAGACTGTGGTCCTAAAGTCGCAGGATAGTCTCTAATTTCATGCTCAAAAGAGCCACAATGACAGCAAGCTCCTGATATCTTCCACCACTCCCTACCATGTTTCTTTCTATAGTGCTCACAACTAGGCAACTGTTATATTTGTGCTCCTGATACTTGGCCCCTACCACTACCAGCCTATTGAAAACTACCTTTCAGTCTAAACCCCAACTGTCTCGATCCAGTCTACAATTAGAATGATTTATTCCGGTGTTTTCTGAATCTCCTACCATAATCAACTTGTGACTCACCATGTCTCTTTGTTCTGAACTCCAGCCTATATTCTCCTTGTCCATATTTCAATAAATATTCAATTTGGATTAAGGTGCCTTAAAGTTTAATAAAACTACTCAAATTAGTAATGGCTAACCTCGTTCTAATTTCCATATTCAGTCCATCATTAAATCACCTACACTTATCTTCCTTAGCTAGAATCAAAGTAATAGCATACCCCACCAACTTTTTAAATTGTACCTCATACTCAGGTACAGTAAGAACTCACTATTTTAGATCTAGAAACTCCTTTATCTTCCTATCCAGGTAGATCTTTGGAATATATTTCTCTTTAAAATCCCTCAGGAAGTCTTCCCATGTCAGTCTACAAGGTCGGGTAGAATTGTCAAAAATAGTCTTCCACCGCTGATAAGTAGGACCTTACAGTAGCGAGACTGTGTAGTTAAACCTCTGATTAGACTCGTAGTCCATCAGATAAAACACTCTCGCATTGTTCTTTCCAACCAACCTTCTGCCTTCGCAGTGTCTATACTTTTATAGAAGTCTACAACCCTCTGCTTCCTAAGTTTATCATACCTCCTTTCTCTCCTCTCAGGAATTCTCGGAGACATTTGTTCAAACTAAGGTACTGCAGACTCTCTATTAGCTCCTAAGGACTCAAGGTCAACTGATTTTAAGACTCGATCTCCAATAGTGACTAACCTATGACAAATAATAAAGGTGATCACTATACGAGTCTCTCGCTATATATTATCTTATCTAAATGTTGTCTAAATGTTCATATATGTCCCTAAGGATGCCAAACAATTCTCTGATGCCAAAAATGTAACATACCGATACCATAGAGCATATGCCTAAACATCCAGAGGACATTCAAGAACATACCCATGAAAATGGCATGCTAGAGCAATCACATCGACTTATTATGGCATCATACAGAACCTTAGTAATTCCAAAGACAAAAAGTCCTCATTTCATCCACAAAATGAAACTTACTTACATTGTCATTACATTTCATAATCCATGTTTATACTTAACATAACATTTGGGAGTTTAAAGTTCTACACAAAATGTTCAACATAGAAGGAGAATCTAAACAAAAGTATTATATCTAGACTCCACAGGTATCAACTAAGCAGACCTTTGAGCCATTATTGTTTCCAAAATTGACAGTACTAGACTTCTATTATATCACCTTAAAAACTAGGTCGTTGTACCTCAAAATCAACATTGTAATTTTGATAAGTTTGCAAACTCAATGAGTGAACCATCATCAATGTGCTCACTCAAGTCAAAACACAAATATCACAAGTATAAACCAAATTCACAAGTGTATATCCCAATTCAGTAGATATATCACATCATTTAATATTAAATACCATAGCACAATATACATCATATTTCAACAATACATCATGAACTACAAACATTTCATATATTCATTTCAGAATAATCCAATCATTTATCTCAATCATTCATATCATCAACATGTACAAAAACATTGCATATCACTATATCAACATAATTAAATAATTCTATCATTCACATGATATATGTATAGATATATATATAAATGCAAATCCACATATGACTTCACTTTCATTTTTACTTTGTTGTGACTGAGTGCTTATTTATAGTCCCGTATCCTTTGTGGATATTGGGCACATTTCACATTCTATCTCATACCTATTGTGGATACAGGACTCGTTAATAATTGAGCTTATGGCTCTTTATGCACATTTCTAAGCTTTAAGTTCTTTTTCACACTAGTCACTTCGGGCATAACTCCTTTATCTGATCACACATAACAATGTGATGGAATACAACAATTCATATAATGTGGTATCAATAACTTTCATTCATGTGAACAGTCATTCATGTGACAACCCAGATCACCCGCTTATAGATATTGTTTGCTTTGGACCTTGGCCCAGCCAAGCCCCCATGGTCTTGCTTTTCTCGAGAACTTCCCAAGAGGTCACCCATCCTGGTACTACTCTTGCCAAAGCACATTTAACTTAGGAGTTCTGATGGGATCCAGTGCATTAGGGCATGAAAAACGCGTCTGTAAGGGAGAGGTATCTGTACCCTTATAAGGCATACTTAGTTCCCCTCTCCAACCTATGTGGGATCTCACACTTTTCATCCACCTTAGGTCCCTGCCCTCTTTAGGGCCAAACCTAACTGACACAACAGTTTAGGTATCGGCTCTGATACCATCGGGTGGGTCTTGGCCCTAGGAACAATCCAAAGTAGACAATATCTGTGGGTGGGTGGTTTGCGCTATTACAAGTGGTATTAGAGCCGGTACCCAAACTGTTGTGCCAGTTAGGCTAGGCCCTAAAGATTGTAGGACCCTAAGGGGGTGAAGAGTGTGAGATCCCACATCGGTTTGAAAGGGGAATGGAGTACGCTTTATAAGGGTACGGATACCTCTCCCTTACAGACACATTTTCCATGCCTTAACGCACCAAATCCCATAAGAACTCTGACATTAAATGTGATTGGCTAAGAGTAGTACCAGGATGGGTGACCTCTTTGAAAGTTTTCAGGAAAAGCAAACCCATTAAGGCTTAGCTAGGCCAAGTCCAAAACGTACAATATCTATAAGCGGGTGATCTAGTCTTTTACAATTTATCACATTCATCAGACCTAAGTCCAACATTTAAAATTTAGTTAAGTACATTTTCCCTATTCACATATAATTAGAAAGCACTTCTAATACGATCCTGAATATCAAACTGCTCAAACCATCAACGTCCAAAATTATGATAATCATATCAATAATAGTTCAATATCTAAAAGTTAATTGAAAACAACTTATTTATCGTAAGAAAATATCTAGGTTGACTCATAGTACACTTTAGATAAGCTATTGCCTTAATGACCAGGCAATGTATAGACGCTAATGATCAATTTCTTCAATCATATGAATATTCAATCATGCATGTATATATGTGGCATGTTTAATGATGCTCAATTGACTTTCCAGGCATGTAACTATTCATAAATCTAGACCATTCAAACATTATTTTGTATACTACCAATTTGCAATCAGGTTTGTCCCTTTAAGTTTAGCTTGATTTACTCCAAATGCGTAAACCGTACTTTACACTTATCCTTGAACATTTTCAGGATCAAAAGCCTCTTATAACACACACATAATTGTTACTTTATATCTAGAATTCCAGTAAGCTAGATCTATACATTCAACAAACTTTTCCAGCAATATGTATTCAAACATTTACCCAATTTTCATTCATAATTACCTATGTTACTCAATGCTCATTCATCCATACCTTATACACATTATTTATTTCCTTAATATCATGTTTTCATTAAAAGAACGCATTTATTTCTTTAATAAATCATAATTTCCATATTTGAACTCAACCACATCAAAATAGTCCATTCTTCAGATTATGACATCAATTAACTACATAAACTTATCAAGCTCGTAACCAATTAATCAAGCAACCATATAGACTCATTCCTAGCCTTAATCAAATGCAAATATACCAATTTAGATTGAAATTTCTCATCTGATTCAACAAGTACACAAGGTTGAAATTAAAATTCCATAATTTGTCGACAACATCACTAATGTGTGTAACTTTACTACCTTCAATACTTCACGAATTTTACAAGCTTAGTGACATCACTAACACCTGAAATTTTCCATATTTCAATTCCTTTATGGTTAATTCATTTCAGGTTAACTTCATTTCCATATTGGTTATGTAAGTGTGTGCTATACAGCATGGCATAACTCGAGGTATGCATGTCATAACTCGAGGTATGCAGGTCGTACCTCGAGGTGTGTATGGCTTAACTCGAGGTATGCAGGTCACAAGTCGACTTGTACTTCTTGTAACTCGACTTATGTTGTATAGTACTGTAAGATTGTTAGAGTAGTGCCCTAAAGACAATCGTCTTCAGCGCGTTTTGTTCAGCCCTTATGAACAAATAAAGAAAAGGCATATTCATTAATT
>JAOTAZ010000220.1:20095998-20108850 GCA_025629785.1 Erythroxylum oxycarpum | reverse complement strand
TTACAAAATTAAACCTAAAATTGAAATTAACAATCATAATCTAACAATTACGAATAATTAGTAAAATTAAGCATTGAATTTATTAAAAATCAAAATTAAAATGAAATTAAACAAGAACACAACTTCAATTAACCATAAAAACAACTAATTAGTCCTAATTTAATGCAAAATCCTCACAATTTTACAATTAGTGAGCAAAATCGCATAAATTTGCAACTCCAAGTGAAATTTCATCCAAATCACATGTAATTCATCAAATTGAATCAATAAATTATATGCATAAAGATAAAATTCAACTATTAAACCATAATTAACCACAAAATCAAGCAAATTTTCCCAAAATCCTAATCCTAGCATTTTTGGGGTTGAAAATCCCTAAAGATTACAAAATACCCTATTATTCATGCATAAACAAGTGAAATAGATAAGATACTTACTTACATGCCATAAATTTGCATGAAAAATGTTGAAAATAGGGTTGGAGATTGAGGGGGGCGACAATGACGGAGTAAAGAGAGAAGAGAGAATGAAGACAATGAAAGAAGTAAGGTAATATAAAGAGTTGTAGCAAACTTACACGATCTACTACATGACCATTTAACTGACGTGTAAGTCACAGACTCTTCAGAAGCCAAGAGACTGGCTTGTAGCCCATCGAGAATTTATACGATCTGTTACATAGGCGTGTATCTAACCGTGTAAGTCTATATAAGTGTGTCCAATAAGCATGTAACTATCTGCAAACGTGTGCAATATGAAAAATAGTTGAACAAACTTAAAATTTTTTGCACTTAAGTTACAAAAATTTAACACACATACCCTAACACAACGATTATGCACAATCTCTTCAGGATGCTAAATTTCCTAACCTAGAACACATCAAAACTTAATAAATCTTATGTTGACATCAAAATAAAAACAAAATGAAATAGAAAATAAAAATAAAACCTAGCCTAATTCTTGGGTTACCTAATAAGTAGCGCCTGTTTAACATCGTTGGCTTAATGTACCTTACATGCTCAAAGCAATTTATAAAGATATAGTTTTGTAGACTTATTGTGTGTTCCACATCCTCCAAGTAAGCTACTTGTTATTGCTTATGACTACAATTTTCCTTCGGTTTACTAGCTTGAACTTGTAAAGCTCTAGTGATCCTTTAAAGGTAAAGTCCTACAAAATATCCAAAAATGAAGCATTACAAGACACACTAGATTTATTACTTCGTTAAGTTTAAGTGCAGGATTAATGACATTACATTTTTAAAACAACCTCTTCATCCCCACCTCTTAACATTAACTTGTTATCGTCAACATCCATTATTAACGTAGAAGTCGCCAAAAAGGGTCGATTAAGGACTAGATGTACTTCTTCATTTTCCTTCATGTCAAGAATCACAAAATCAAATGGGAAGATAAAAGTCAACCGTAACAAGAATATCCTCTACAATGCCCCTAGGATGTTTTATTGATCTATCTATCAGCTGCATATTTATCCTAATAGGTTTTAGTTCACCCAATTTCAATTTCTTAAATAATGAATAAGGCAAATAATGAATAAGGCATCATGTTAATATCAGCCCTTAGGTCGGCTAACGCCTTATCTATTTTTAAATTATCAATGTTACAGGGGACAGTAACACTCCTTGGATTTATGAGCTTCTTTGATAGCGTGTTTTAAAAAAAATTTAAGCATTTTCTATTTAGCGTAATAGTTTCCAACTCCTCCAACTTTCTGTTGCTCGATAGCATCTCCTTTAAAAATTTCAAGTGTTGTGGCATTTGCACAAGAACTTCAACAAGAGGTAACTTAATTTGGACTTGCTTAAATAGTTCAAGGAACTTACCACACTATGCGTCCATTTGATCTTTCTTCATTTTGGTAGGATAAGGGATGGCAGGTTGAAATTTCTTGACTTTTCCAGGTGACCTTCAACGTCAACTTTTACTTGACTCTTACTAGTCTCCTTCTTTTCTCCTTCTTCTTCTGAAAGCTTTTTTTCGCTCCTAAGGGTGATCGCCATTACCCGTTCTTTAGGATTTGTCTTCGTATTACTAAGCAAACTCTCATGTGGTCATTCAGATACTAATTTTATGGTTTGACTGATCTGAACCTCCAAATTATTGATAGAAGCCTCCATTCATTGATGTCTTGCATCAAAATCTTGAGCTATTTTTATCATCATCTCTTCTAAAGTAGGCTTCTTAGCTTACAGTGCTTGTTGTTGAAATCTTGGTAGAGAGTTATTCCTTTCTTGCCTATCGTTTCCCCAGGAGAAGTTAAGGTGATTCCTCCATCTTGAATTGTATGTATTATTGTATGAATTTTTTTAGAGTCTAGGAGCATTCCTCATATAATCCACATGCTTGGGCTGTAATGTTTAACAATTTTGACCTAAATGTTCTAGCCCGCACGCCTCGCACTGGATAACTTGACATTGTGGATTCATCATCAATCTATCGATTTTTTTGCTCAACACTTCCTCTAGTTTGTCAACTACGTCACTGCATTTACTTCATATACCCCCGCTAGCTTGTTAAGTCTTATTTGCTAGGAGCACCACTGATAATTATTCATCATTATATCTTCAATAAGGTCGTGGGCTACTTCTGGTGTCTTATTATTTTAAGTACTCTCAATCGTTGCATCTATTGACTGCCCTGTATTCTGATTTAGTGCATTATAAAAAGTCTGAATCTACATCCAAAGCGGTAGACCATGATGTGAGCATTTTCTTAACATCTCCTTGAACCTCTCCTATGTGTTAAATAGTGTTTTAGAACCAAATTGGGAGTAGGAGGAGATATCATTCCTCAACTTTGCAGTCTTCGCTAGTGGGAAGTACTTCAATGAAAATTTCTCTGCCACTTGATCCCATGTAGTAAGTGATGATTTTGACATTGAGTTTAACCATTGTTTCGCCTTTCCCCTTAATGAAAATGGGATTAATCATAGTCTTATCGCATCATCATTAGTCCCATTTATCTTGAAGGTATCATAAATCTCGAAAAATTGAAGATATGTGCATTTAGATCTTCATCTCATAGTTCATCAAATTAAACAGACTGCTGCACCATCTGAATAACACTCGTGATTTCAAAATTATTGGTGTTCACAATCGGTCTGATAATACTAGACGTTGCCCTATTAAGTTTGGTCTAGCGTAATTGAACATCATCCTTGATTGGTTTTGCCATTATTAGTAATTCCTCAGTATCAATATGACCTCCCAAGTCCTTTATTTATCGATCTAGCTCAAACTCTTTAAGTTATGTTGTGCGGAGATTTCTATGAGTTGTTCTCTCAATTTTTGGATCTTCATCTACTAAGCTCGTTGGATTATTCAGGGTCATAAACTGACCAAAGAATCAAGATCTATGAGAAACAAGAAAAATAATGAGTCAATCAAATAAAACAAAAATAAAACAGAATAAAGTAAAAATGGGTAGATTAATAAAAGCTAAACTTTCTTAATATTACTAATCCTTGGCAACGACACCAAAAACTTGATTGATTGTGATATATACATATAAAGATTTATCAATTTTACTGCAAGTGCACGGTGTAATTGTTGCTAGAACTAGCAAAAATGAGTCGATCATATGAGAATTGTAAGTACTAGTCTTAACCCTTTTACTATTATCTAACTGTTGAATCAGGTTATAGATTTAATTAAAAATTAAAGTAAAAAATAAACAATAATGAACTTGGATAAGGAAAATATTAAGAAATGTCAATATCAAATAATAATATCTAGGTGATGAATCCCCCTAAGAATTCTTAAATACTAAGCCTTTTTTATGCAATTAAATTATTGATTATTAGATTGTATGTTGGACCCCGTTTCCGGAGCCCAAACATTTGGTGACAAAACGGAACCTGTCATCCATAATGGTGGCGTGCCCACAATGGTTAAACATCAAACAATTAAAATTTAGAGAATCAAAAGTCAAAAAAAATCCAATCACATTTCATAAATGAATTTCAAAAGAATTTATACAGGCTCACCACAAAATACAAAAATACAAAATACATACAATACAATTTGAATGCTTATGCTTAAGGTGATTCTAAATTACAAAAATTTCCTAAACTAACTTAATTACAAAAATGTTTAATTATCTTGGAGTTCCAATGCCTTGCAAGGATCGCTAATCTTCTCTTTCTGCACTTGAGGAGGGACGCGTGGGGTGAGCTACACAGCTCAGTGGCTAATATATTTATAGCCATTTGCAATTGACCAAAGTCAAGCATATGTATGTATATATAGGTCTAGCAATTTTAGCATTCATACTTTATTCAAGACATTTAAATATTCATCAAATTTAGCTCAAAAATTCATAACATATAACACTTAAATGATTTATACTTGAGAATTCAATTATGCAATGCACAAACAAATAGCTCGAGAGCTCCGTGGAATAAAATGGATAAATCGAAGTTTAAACTATGAACAAAACGAGTCCATTTTCAGATCTCATGGGCCACAAGCAGGCAACCGGGAGAAGGCTTTACGTCGACGTGCACATGACTACGAAACGTTACTCTCTTGCCCAAACAAAAGCACATAATCAATGCCCACAATCATTTTTATTAAATGATATGCTTTCATACTTTTCGAGTTCCTTCTTCTTTCCATTCATACAAAATTCCATGACATATCTAAAGGCATACAATGATCAAAATCATAATTTAATTATATCAAATATCATGCTTCTTTCACGGTATAACATAATCAAAATTATCATGCATTTTCAACAAGTCAATTTCAAACAATTTAACACATATCCATACATAGGCAAGAATTTTCCCAATCACAAAAAAAAACTATAAACATATCACCCACCTATTTACTAGCAAAACTCCAAGTTCAAATTTGCCTTTCCTTTGCTCTTAGATTGTCATTCCTTGCTCACCTTCAAACAACCAAGTTCTCATTCAATACAACATCCCATAGAAATGCTAAAATTGGGTTTAGGCTTAACCTACCCATAGTCTATCTAGGTTGGAAAAAACAAAACCTAGTTTAGAAATCTATTAAAAATATCCATCTAGGGTTTCTCCTCTTTCTTCCTACACAACTCATTCTCTTTTTTAATTCCTTTTTTTTTTCTACTAAGCAAGAAGAAAGATGATGCTTACCTTAGGTTTAGCCCAATTCTTCTTCTTTCTCTTTTTTCCCTAGCTTCCACGCATTCTTCTTCTTTTTCTCTTCTCTTCTTACGGCTTTCTCTCTTTTCTTTTGTTTTCCACGACAACTCTCTTCTTTTTCTATTTTTAAGACAACATTTTAGTTTTCTTTCTCATTTTGCCCCTCATTTAAGTGGTCTTTCCATATTTACCCTCCTTTTGTCTCTAAAACTAACATCTTAAATCCTTATTTTGATCATGTAAATAAAGCAATTTGACAATACTTTCTTCTACATAAATGTTCCTTTGTGTCTTATGTTTCTAATGATACCAAGATCATTCAATATGGTTCAGTAATTTGAAAGTTATGGCCCAAACACTTTCGAACTGTTACTAAACCAAGACTATACATTATACCCAACTTCACTCAAGAAATTGAAAGTCTTAGGGACTGAAATGAAATTCAATTCCTTCAAATAATTTGTAGCCCCATGTCTCTAGTTTTGTTAGAAATAAGAATCAACTCATTTGGAGCTCTACAAATCAAGGTATCACTAAAATACTAAACCTTTTTCAGTTAAAATATCCAACTCATACTCTATTAACCAATCCTGTCACTTTGATTCCATCAAACTTTTCCAGATTAATACCAAAAGCTCTAAATTTTTTTGGGGAGATAGAGGAATTTGTTAGGAATTCAACGCTTCAAAAATCCAGTCAATCGAAGTTCGGACGAAAAAGTTATGGCTAATAGAGTAGAGAGAGGTTGGATCAGGGGGAGAAGTTCGGCTGCGTCCCACTAGCGACATCTCGCGACCACGAGGCGCAAGCGAGGGAGGCCTGCCTCCTGGGTCTTTCTTCTTCTGACATCCTAAATTTCAAAATTCATATCTTTTGAAATTTATAAGGGTCAAAAGTTCACATCAAAGTGGTTGTCCTACAATTTCATCCTAAACAACATCCTAAGTTTTAAAAATCATATCTTTCTACTCCATTGTCCAAAAATTCCAGACTTTATATCAACGAAAAGCTAAATAGATAATCTACAACTTTCATGAAGACCTCAAAAATAATTTTTGCCTCTAAAAGGGTTAAAATCTCCAATCAATGAGCTGTCCTGAAAATTCACCATATGCAGCAACACAAATTTCAAATGATCATAACTTCTAGTCCCGATATCAAAAAATGTCATACCTGATAGCGTTAGAAAGCTTGAAAGACAAGCTACAACTTTTATGAAGACAATTTTATCAAAATCTCTCTAGATCAACCCAGAAAAATCACAAAATTTTCAGATCAAAAAATCTAACTCTCCACTATTCATTCTCAGAAAATTTTCAGACTTCTACTTTCCAAAATCCAACTATTCTATTTTTTTTATTCTAACCTTTCTACTTCATTTCAATCAACTCATTCATCATAATTTCATACTATTTCAAAATTTGTTTGTTTAGTAAAAAATGATCAAAAACCACGAATTCATAATCAACCTATTCATGCTCTATTACTTTTCTGCATTTTCAACTTTCATGCTCAATCACTATTCTTGCTCTCAACTTCCTTTTAAACTCAATATCATCCACAAACAAATTATAGTCCATGATTGATCGTGAACATTAGTAACACATACATCCACTCATCATCAACTTACTGCATTCACTATCTAAATCTTGTATATCATTTCAAATTCAAGAATTCTCCTTTTTCTTTACTCATAACTAATCACTAAAAATTAATCATTTAATAGTTCTAACTTCCAAGAAAAGTTCGGGGTCCAACAGAACAACTACCTAGCAAGTATTATAGAGATACCTTTTACTTCAACAAACACATAGTAGACATTAAGTAGACTGTATTTGCTAAGGCTTATGTTAAAGTAAAGGTGTATAAGGAGTTGCTTAATACCCTAAGGTTATTAAGGTTGGGAGAGGAGGGAGTGCCTATGGAGGCAAAGGTTACTTTGTCATATCTTAGGATGTCTATAGAGCATTCACCAAATATAATATGAAACCTATTAGGGAGGTCTTTCAAGCTTGTGACTTACCAAGAATTAATTTTAAAAATTATCAATTCACCCCCTAAATTTTTTACACTCATATCTCTTGACAACATTATTCGTTAGAAGACCTAATAAATAATGTCAAAATGATAGTCTATGACACTATATGGCATAATATTTGTCATGCTTATGCTATACAATATCACACTATATCGTGTTAAAATTAGCAGCAACAACCTCTTCTGGTAACCTTTTAACCTTAGCAATATAGTTATGTATTACTTTATTTCTATATTTTATGTAAAAATTAAACTTACTCTGAGTGCTATTGCATAATTACCTGTAGAAAAAATTAACACTTTAGGTTCATTGGTAACTAAATTGATATTTGATAACCTTTTACTTCTAATGATTACCTTCAATAACCTTCCATGCATCTGATTTGTCTCTATTCTTAAAAGAATCAACTGTTACAAAAATAAATTATCCTAACGAAGAATGGAAGGGAAAACATGGAGCTAGAAACAGACAAGGGTTCACCATTCCAATAGTGACTTGCTTGAACAACCTATAAAGAATGAGTCTGTTATCATTTTGTTGTGTTTTTTGGGTAGGTTCATAGATTTCTCGACATACTCCTTAAAATGTTCCTACAGAAAACCCCAATAAAATTATTTATATTTTCTTAAGAAAGAAAGAATATATTTTGCCTTAAGGCATATAAGTTAGGTCAAATGCATACAAAATTATACAAACAAAGGTAATTAATGACTACCCTTAGGATCTAAGTAGCATAATTTAATTAGAGGAAGCTAATTAAATCTTCAAGTAAGTTGATAGCGAGGATTGAAATAGTGCTTATCCTTATAGGCAAAGATATGATTTCAAATTCTGCTTATAATAGTCTCCTTATTATTGAAACAATCATAAAAATGTCTTTTGTTTCTCTCTTCCTATAAGCCAGAGACCAAGTAACTGAGCGGAGCTTTGAAAATCCATAGATTGCCTTCAAATCTCAATTGAACATTAGTACACCACTCAACATTACTTGACCAAGAATTGGGATTGGTAATATTATAAAGGTGGAGAAAAACAAGTTGTATGTATTAACTATATTGACATTGAAAGAATAGGTGTTTAACATTTTCAGTTGAAGACTTGCATAGGATACACTAGTTGGGCAAACATGAATAGTTAATTATTCTATCCACTATAGGAAGTCTATTATTGATGGCCAGCCATAGAGTGATTGAAGTATGAAGAGAATTATGTTTCTACTATGCAAGCTTATGTCGGTAGACATTCTAATTGGTATTTGATAATTAGAATATATAGTACAATTTATATCCTTATTTTATATTATTTTAAATTATTTACATAAAATATTTGAGTTAAATTATTGAATTTTCTTATTAATTATTTAAATTATTTAATTTTATATTTTATATCTAGAAAGAGTTTAAATTGTACTAAATATTTTTTTAGGTTTGATGACTTAAATAAAGAAAAAATCATCGTAAATAAATTCCAATCCATCATAAAAATGACAACAGCGGAAGCAAGTATAAAAGAAAAAACAGAAGCGTCCACAAAAAGCAACTCAAAACGTAAAAGAGAAGAAGCAAAATGTGACAACATAGTAGGAAAAAAGAAGAAAAAAATGACCAAGTAGAGGAGGAAGCAAAATGTAAAACGCTAGAGGAGAGAATAAGACAAAACTTAGAAAATAAGAGCAACTAGCAAGAAAGTGCAACACAGCAGCACAACAACCCAGAGGAAAACAACAGCGCAGAGGGAAATCAAATAAAGAGGAGAAAAATGATGCAGCAATAGCTAAGAGAGGATAGATAAAACAACCCACCAATAATCCAAGTAACAGAAGAAAACACACAGTAAAGGTATTAACGTATATTATAACACAATCGCTCTTGGTTAACCAAATCCTTGTAATTAGCCTTTATTTATGCCTAAGATCATGTACATTAATGATGTATTATCTTATGTTGATTTGTTGCTCTACTTAGAGACATTTATAATGTATAAATAGGAGCATGTGCATCTTTTTTTTTTGGTAAATCAGAAGAGTTTATTGCAAATAAGAAATGCTATGTACACCACTGGAGACTACTTTGAGCAGTGATCTCTGAACTAACAAAAGGAAACATAAAGTGAATACAAGAGGAAGCTACAACACTTCCTTACAACAAATACAAACCACTGAAACTCCTCTACAGCCTTCCTACCAAAAAGGGCTTCCAGAGCTAGCTCGTCTAACCAGTACATAAGTTAACCAACAACAATTTGCAACAATATTAATCAACCATCAATCATTTACAAAAAAAAATCAACCTTCAGCATAACTTAAAATGGAGAGTGAGATGATGTCCTTGTAGTCCATTCACCTACCACTCATAGACTTCCATTAGCATACCCTAATAGTTTGCTGGATTCCAACCATAGGAGGTGGTTCTCTTACTTTTAAAGTTTGTGAACACCTTCACATAAGTCATCTTATCTATTTTAGAGAGACCATAGCCTACCAACTTTATGTTTTGTTGATTGGAGATAATGATATTTCCAAGACCTTTCTTCTCTTTGGCTTTAGAACTGAAGAGATGTTGGATATCCTCCCTCTTGTACACCTGAAAAAACAAACCTGCAGAAAAATTATTAGAGAATAAGCACTCCCTCAATTACCTACTCATGGTGTTTGAGCAGAGATGTTCCATAACTTGAAAGATCACTCTGGAGTTTAAGCTCCCCACATCCAAGGATTCATCTTTAAAGGTTCGAGTATTTCTTTTTGTCCAAACTTTATAGACAGTAACAGAAATGTATATTTATATGAAAAACTATTTATTGAAAACTAGGTTTATGGGGTGATGCACCATGCATCCAACCATGCAAACCAATAAAAATGCCTCATTTGTAAAGGTGCACAATCGTGTAAGTAGATACATGGTTGTGCAAACCAAAAAGTCTCCAATCACCAAGCTACACGATCGTGCATCTTGCAGATCATTTTGAAATGTTTATTTTCTTGCATTTTCTTGTCCCATTGTCACTCTAGTCCATCTCCTTCTTGTTCCACCAGGACAAATAAATTTGAACATCAAGAGGATAACTCAAATAATGTTCTTTTAACTCATTTTAGCTCTTAAACTTCCAAATTGTACCTAAAATCAAATATGAACCAAAATGAGTTTCTTAAACAATTCATAATATTAATCACTAAATATTGTGGAGTAAATAGATAATCAATTAAGCATATATTAAATATCTTATGCACATTATATTGGGAGGAGTTAAGATATACCCATCCAATATAGAAACTATCCAAAAGTGATCCATTCCTAAAATGTTCAAATAACTGAGAGGGTTCCTTAACAGGATATTACTGTCGATTTGTAGAAAATTATAGGAAGAATACAAATCCTTTGACTAACTTAAAAATCATTCATTTAGATGGGGCAGTGAGGCTCAAGTAGCATTCGACACACTCAAAGGGGCCATGGCAACAAATCTGTGATTACCAAATTTTTCAAAGCAATTCATGGAAAAAAAATGATGCTAGCAAGGAAGGCATTCAAGCAGTGTGATCAAGTAGCATTTGACACACTCAAAGGGGCCATGACGACAACAACAAATCTGTGATTACCAAATTTTTCAAAGTAATTCGTGTAAAAAACTGATGCTAGCGGGGAAGGCATTCAAGTAGTGTTATCTTAAAATAGGCATCCTATCTACTATAGTAGTAAGTCCTTATCCCCAAAAGAATCAATTGCTTTCTGTACATGAGAAATAAGTGCTCGCTATTCTATTTGTTGGTTGGTCAAATATTTTGGCTTATTCCATAATCCTAAATCGAAAATGTGTGGGAATGGTGGAGGTTTCTAAAACTATAAAAGGAGCCTCCCCTCTGCAGTTAAATCATCCAAAAATAATGGTCTTTCATTAGATAAATCTCTTCTCTTCTTTTGTAGAATTTCACTTGTATTATTTCCATAAAATAATGAAATACAAATTTAGTAGTGTCCAAGGAAGTATGCATAATTAGCTGAACCTCGATAAATTTTAGTGTTCTTTATTTGTCTATTTAATGGCTATTGTCGAGTATATTTGTAGTGAATTATTGTGCTATTGAATTACATGTCTAGGAAAATTCTGCCTAGAAGATTGGTATTTAAATAGGACCGTCTGTGACCCTCCAATTTTTCTTAGGAATTTACCTGGTGTGATGTTTTAGTACTATCGTTCATACTCTATTCACCTAGGCAATAGTGGTGATCGCGGCTCTGTTGTTCGATTAGGAATCGACCTTGAAAACCGGTCAAAAATAATTAATTCCAAGATTGCAGCAAGCTAAACCTTGGGTCGTCTCTCTCGTTGGAACCGTGGGAAATTAATTTTTAAAACTAGCCTAAAGTCGAATTATGCAATAAAAGCAATTAAAAGGGTTTTTGAATGATTGATCAAAATTAAAGAAAAGTAAAGTATAAATGAATCTTTTTGGATTTTTGGGAAATTATGCAATTGGTAAAAATTAAGATTTAAATCAAATTCTAAAGCTCTCTTGAAAATGGGGGTAGGTTATCATTGTTCAAAATGATTTTCGGGGTTTGGAATCCACTAAGTTTCGAAAGATCAACCTTAAAATTCAACACAAATCAATCCAAAACATAAATCATTGTCTAACATCCGATTAAACTATAACTAGAATCATTCAATCACACACTACAATCTCTAACTCGGAGTGTTTACAAGAATATAATTGAAATCGAAAACAATGAACGATTACTCCCCTTTGAAGCTCTCGGTGAACTCAAACCGTTGCTATAATGTCAAGAGATCGGAAACCTAGCCTCGCATGATGTCGGAGAACTCCATCACTGCTGGGAAGCCGACGCTGTCCATGACTGAAACGATGAACGATGCAAGTGATATGCGACGAACGATGGACGGAGATGAAGGGGAGAACGTCGTCTGACTGGTTACAGACTGCAAAAACAAATAAGAAACATCTATCAGAACGTAAAAAAATACAACTTTCAACTACGGTCGACCTTGGATTTGACCTAATTTGGTAAGTTTTATAGGCGTCAGGTCGGGACGGGTTGCACAGTAAGACAAACTTTCCATTTTGGGTCGGGTATCCGTTCGTTCGTCGTGACGAGTTAATTAAATATTCGTCGCGACGAGTTGAATCTCCTCGTTCGTCGCGACGTGTTAATTAATTAAAAAGAAGTTCATCGCGACGTATGGAAGTGCAGGCTCGTCCCGACGTCTGGAAAGATTTTCACGACCTATTGACTTTCTAGATGGTTGACTCCTTTGTTCCTACAAAATAAAACACTTGCAGTATCAATTGTGCTCATGAAAATTTATAGAGAAATTGACATCAAATGATGACAAAGTACTGACAATTTTCAAATTATGAGAGCTCGATATAAGGAACCAAGTTAAGCACAAAAATCATCAATTAGGAGTCAGCAAGTGCACAAACAGTTAAGAAAATGAGGCCAATAAATAGAGTAAACTTGGCTCAATCAAATTCCCCCACACTTAGACCGTTGTACTCCTGGACAAAGTTTACAAGAGTCAAAAAGAGACAAGTGTAAAAGAAAATTCCGCCCATGCTCAAACAATAAAAGAAATTGACGCAATTCACTTTCTCAGAATCCAACCGCAGCAAATTGAAAGAATGCTAATAAAACAAACACTGAAAG
>JAOTAZ010000220.1:20037794-20050975 GCA_025629785.1 Erythroxylum oxycarpum | reverse complement strand
ACCACGTTCAGAAAATTATCCAACTCATGACCCTTAACCAAATCCTATGACTTTTAATTCAATCAATCCCTTTCCATTTCTTCTCAATTCCATAACTTTTCTTTGCTTTTCATATAGCTAATTGCCAATAATTCCTTGTTTAATAGCCCTAGCTTACAAAAAGATTCGGGGTCCAATAATTTGGCTCAATGGTAAAAGGCGTGTATTTAAATGCAACAAAACCTTGAGGTCATGGGTTCGAATCGTGCCCGTGACCAAAGAGGACAACACTGATTAAGGTTGTGGTTGCGGGGGTATGCTAGGCCTGTTTGCCTAGATACCGAATCCCGGACCAAATCCCGAACCCAACATTAAATTGTTGAAGTGAGGGAATTAAAAACAGCTTAGGGACAGTACTGTCGCGGCGAAACAAGAACTCGCCGCGGTGAACCGCAATTCACAGCGTTGCTATAATGAAACAAGAGTTCGTCGTGGTGAAAAACTGCAGACACACAGAAAAATGCAATTCACCTCAATTCCCAAGTTAACAACTTTAAACACGCATATGACCTATTGAAAAACAATTAAGTGGCCAAAATTAATGCATGAAGAAGCTGTTTTTTTTAATTCAAAAAGATATAACTTCCTCCCCCACACTTGGACAAAATATTGTCCTCAATGTTAAACAAGCAAAGATATAGCATAAGGGAAGAAAACACAAAGGGCAATTCAACACAATAGAAGGAAGGCTAGAGACAGAACTAAAATGGGGATTTTATTAAATTGAAAAGTTACTGATTAAACTAAAAGCTAAGCTATTTTCCTACTGGGGTTGTTCTCCCCCACACATACTTAACAAACTAATGCACCAACATATGTCACGAGCAATCACGACGCATAAGTAAGTAAACAGGTGAAGGAAAGAAACAACATGGGAGTGGTGGAGATTACTGATTCTCCTGATAAACCTTCGACTGATGGCCACATTTCCATATCAGCCTCCACTATGCCAGATTCCACTGAAATGTTTGTCGCAGAAAAAAGTAATAGTTAGGCTCAGCGAACTTGCACAGAAGGTGCAATCTGTAAAATGCTAACTAACGAAAACAAAGGAAAACTATCAATGATGATGAAACAAAACTATCTAGAATGCAATCTAAAAGAAAAGACTCCTAACTTCACTTAGAAACAGAATAAAAAAAGCTAACCTAAAGGACCAATTCTTAGTTTCTCGGCAATGGCGCCAATTTGATCGCGACTTTGTCAACTCGATCTTAAAATAGATCCTTGGAAATTGGTCAAAATAATAAATTCCAAGATTGCAGTATAGGATGCAACCTCAGGTCATCTCTCTTAATCGAAACCTAATGAAATGGACCTAAGCTAGCCTATATGTCATAAAGTGCAAGTGAAATTAGTAAAAAAGGGGTTTTGATTTATTTTTTAAAAAAACATTAACTACATTAGCATGCATTGTAAAAAGTATTTTTGGGGTTTTTGGAGTAGAAAATGAGAACATTAAAACAAGTTATAAAATCCTCTTAAAAATGAGCTTAGGCGATCACAGTTGAAAACTAATTTGATGGAGTAGAAATCACTAAGTTTGAATGGTAAACCTTAAAGAACTCTCTTTAAGTTCAGGGTCTTGATTAATGAACTTCGTTCCTCAAGACCCCATTAAGCGCTCTTCAGCCTTAGAACCTTAAAGGGTTCTTTAAGTCCAGGATCTTGATCAAGGAACTCCAATGCTCAAGATCCCGTTAAGCGCATCTTTGTGTGTGCGGTGGATTTAGAAATCACTATGTTTGAAATGATAAACCTTAAAGGACTCTCTTTAAGTTCAGGATCTTAATCATTGGACTCCATTTCTCAAGATGCCATTGAGTGCTCTTAAGCCTCAGAACCTTAAAGGATTCTTTAAGTACAAGGATTTAACCAATGAAATCCATTGTTTAATACCTTGTTAAAAAGTATCTTAATGTGAGCAGTGGATTTGCCAATGCAATAAGCCAAATGAAATATAGCATCAACTCAATATCAAACACAACTAGGCAGATAAAAGAGAATTAACAAGATCACAAGTTGACATATATGAGACTTCATATATTTAAGCACAGAGTTCTACATAAACAAATCCATAACACCTTACATTGTTCAACGCTTAATTAAACTCTAATTAAGCAAATCTAACTACAAAGCAATAAACCCCAACTCGGTTGTTCATAACAATGTAGTTAAACGTGACAATATAAACTACTAATCCAAACAACACATTAAATGTCCAATATTTAATTAAACTATAATCAAATAGCTTCACAACAAGTTACAAACCCTAAACTTAGGCCTTCATAAATTATAGCTAAGATACTTATTAAGCTACTCCTATTTGAAGCTCGGTAAACTCCAGCCATCACTGCATCTTCAGGAGAAAAGAAATGCCTAGCCACGCATAGCAACCGGTGACTTCACAACTCGCAAGGAATCCAATCTAACTATGGTGGAGGTCGACAATGGAAATGAAAGATAAAACCTATACAAAAATTGTCCCCAGAGAACCCCGAAGGGAACCCTGGGTGGGGTCGTGAGTTCTCGTCGAGTGTCTCTCTTCCGATAGATGTCTTCTCTTATGCCGAATATTACCCCTCCCCCCCCCCCGGCCCCCGTTAACCTAATTTGGCAAGGTTTTTATAGGATAGGATAGGATAAGTCGCGGGTTGGGTCAGAATAGTGAAAGGATTTTCCAATTAAAGTCCGGATACCCGACTGCTCGCCGCGGCGACGAAAGGGAGTTATGTCGTGACGTGTACCTTTTGATCACTCGCCGCGATGAGCTAATTGATTCACGCCGCGGCTAGCTAATTGACTCACGCCGCAGTGAGCTTGTGCTTCATGGCGCGCCGCGACGTGTGTGAAGGAGTTCACGTCCTGTTGCCTGATTGATCCTTTGGACTCTTTCTTTCCCTACAATATGAAATAACAATTTGCAGTATCAATTGTCTTTATAAAAAATTATAATGCAATTAACGTCAATTTGCAACAATTTTACTACAAAATTGCATAAAATATAAGCTCACCATAAGGAACAAATTTAAGCACAAAATCACGAATTAAGAACCAAAAAGTATATTAACAACCATGAAAGTGTAGCCAATTTATATGATAAACTTGGACTCAATCACTGCCCAACCCATGTTTTAATGCTTAAATCCACAAAGATGGAACCAAGGTCAGAAGTATGTTTGTTTGTTAGATATCCTACAGGTACATAAGGGTACTATTTTTAAAGTCCTTAGGATAGGAATGTATTTATGTTGACAGATGCAATCTTCTTGGAGGAAGAATTTATGAGAAATCACAAAGATAAAAGTGAAGTAGTACTAAAGGAGTTAGCTATTTCATCCAAACCAAGAGTTGATTTGGATATATCATAACAAGATGTCGAAATGGATTCAAGAGTTGAATCAGAAGAGCAGCTTAAACATCAAGTAATGTTTAGACGTAATGGAAAGGTTTTGAGATAACCAAACAAGTATCTAGGTCTATGAGAAGCCAAAATTGTTATCACGAACCAAGAAGAAGCAGATCCCATTACTTATACACATGCTATTAGTGATGTTAATACATAAAAATGGCTCAAGGCAATGGAATCGGAAATAGATTCTATGTACACCAATGAAGTCTGGATCCTTGTAGATCTACCACAGGATGTAAAAGCCATAGGGTGTAAATGGATCTACAAAAGGAAAAGAGGATCTTATGGAAAGGTAGATACTTCTAAAGCTAGATTGGTAGCTAAGGGCTATACTAAAAAAAGGGTATAGACTATGAGGAGACTTTTCTCCAGTTGCCATGCTTAAGTGCATCAGAATTCTTTTGACTATAACATCCTATTTCGATTATGAAATATGACAAATGGACATCAAAACCGCATTTCTTAATAGGGATCTTGAGGAGACCATTTATATGACCTAACTAGAAGGATTCATTGAGCCAGGTAATGAGCATAAGGTATACAAATTGCAGAGGTCAATTTATAGACTTAAATAAACATCTAGGTCGTGGAATTTTAGGTTTTGATAAGTCTATCAAAACCTTTGGATTCATACAAAACCCAGATGAGCCTTGTGTCTATAAAAGGATACAAGAAAGCAAGGTTACTTTCCTTATTCTGTATATCGATGGCATTCTACTCGTTGGGAATGATGTAGGAATGTTATCTACAGTTAAAGGATGGTTAAACGAATAGTTCTCAATGAAGGATCTAGGAGAGGCTAACTATATTCTAGGGATCAAACTTGTAAGGAATCGTAAGAACAAACTGATAGCCTTGTCTCAAATAACCTACATTGAGAACATGCTCAATAAGTTTGCTATGCAAGATTCCAAGAGGGGTTTCACACTTACTAGACATGGAATCAAACTTTCAAAGGAGCAAGCATCTAAGACCCAAGAGGAGGTCGAATGCATGCATAGCATTTCATATGCTTCGTCAGTTGGAAGTTTAATGTATGATATGTTTTACACTAGACCAGATATCTGTTACGCAGTGGGACTGGTAAGTAGATTCCAGTCCAATCCAAGAATGGAGCATTGTACTACAGTTAAATGCATGTTAAAGCATCTTCATAGGATGAATAACTTAATGCTTATTCATTCTGAAATTAACCTTATTTCTACAGGATATATAGATTATGATTTTCAATCAGATGTTGATATAAGGAAATCAACTTCTTTTTAGGAGGTGGAGCCATAGTCTGGAGGAGTATCAAGCAATCTTGTGTTGCTGATTCAACTATGGAGGTTTAGTATGTTGCAGCTTGTGAATCAATAAAAGAAGCAGTCTGGCTCTGCAAGTCCAGAATAATTTAGAGGTAGTTCCTGAGGTAGGAAAAGTCATTACACTTTATTGTGATAATAGTGGGGCAGTGGGTAATTCTAAAGAACCTCGGAACCATAAAGCTACCAAACACATTGAAAGAAAGCATCATCTCATAAGGGAGATAATACAACGTGGTGAGGGGAATGTAGTAAAGATTCTCACAGAGCAAAACCTTGCTGATCCATTTGCTAAGACGTTGTCTTAAAAGAGTTTTGAGGGTCATCTAACAAAGATGGAAATGAGGGATATGTCAAACTTGCTTTAGGATAAGTGGGAGATTATTGGAGTTATGAAAATACAGTGCCCTGGAAAGCAAGTGTATTTATATATAACTTAATCTTTTTCTAGTTAGTTTTGTAATGAAAATATTTATTATTAATAAAACAAAAGAGTTTGGTTTTATTTGTATAAACATTATATATCTAGTCATAAGGTACCAAGATTCTTTTGTAAGTAATATACATATACATGGAGATGTATGGGAAACATGTATATTATTATAATCTAAATTAGTTGATTCACAGTTGAATAATCAAGTTGGTTGCTTGACTATGGTTTAGACTGTAGTGTTGCGATCTCCGTGCAAGTAAGAGAGTTTGCCTCAAGGGAATGATGAGTTTCATATTATGATAGTAGTTGACTATCGATAATGGCACTCTTAAATGAATCTAGAATCAAATATGTTTTTAAAGAATAAAGTGGGTCGATACTTTAATTTTAAAACATACACCTTAGCATTCTTTTATTATGAACCACAATCTTGATGAGTGGTTAACTCATGTGTGTTTCATTATAATTTTTGATATGATTGGAATGAATTTTTATAAAGTATCAATCCAGTGTCTGCATGTTGGAATTATTAATCGAAACATGTATCAGGGAGCATTCACTCAAATAAAGAGTTTATAGTGATATCATTAGTTCTAGATGTTTTACGAAGTTTTGTGATTAAACTGGCGCCAATAGTTTGATGGACTAGCTACCCATAAAGTCTTAACACCAAGATGAGATCTTGTGTGTTAATCACGATATAGAGTAAAACAGGAGATCTATAAGGAAAACTAGCATAAGGGCAAAACTGTAATTTTACCCTTTATTGTGTGGATGACTATAATATGGTTCATCAAAAAGTTTGTAATTGGACATCTTATTTGAAACATGTATTCTCATAATATTTAGTAATTCAAGAGTTCAACCAATTGTCTTCAGTGGAATGACAATTGGTTAATAAGCTAGAATTAATTATAAAGAGATTAAATTAATTCTGGGCTTATTAGAGCTTGAATTATATAAGTCCAATTAGATTCACCATTTGGCTTCTATAAAGGTTATCAAGCAAAGTAAAAAATATAAATAGAGGTTTTAAAGCTCATGATTGAATGTTTGGGTTACTTTAATTAGAAAACCAAATGGACATTTAATATTGGGCTTGAATTTGGTTTGATTTGATTAATTAGATTAATTAAATTGAAACAAAGTTATTAAAGAAAGAAGGAGGGAATATTTCAGTTTTTTATATCTAAATGTGCAGCTGCACCTTTAGCATTGAATTGCTAAATTAAATATGGTTTTATCATGCTTTATCATCATTAAATAGAGTAAGGATCTTATCATTAAATGGTTGTCTTTTAATGATGGCATGCAATGTAACATTTTATCATTCATTTGATTAAAGAAAGGAAGATGTGCATTTGATGTACTCTCTCTTCCTTTTTTCATCCATAACCAAAATTGAGAAGGTCTCATTTAGGTTATTGGTCTTTTCATATACCCATCTTAAAACAAATGAGAAGAGTCTCATTTATTGACTTCTTTTTTATTGATTAAAGAATGAAGTGATGCATTGGATGAACATCACTTCTTTCCTTCATGATAACCAAAACTGACAAGAAGAGTAAGAAGTGTTCTTGCATTTTTTACTCACTCTCTCCTCTCATGCATGTTTAGCCGAAAATTGAATGAGAAGAGTCTCATTTTTTGCTTTTTTCTCCTAAGAAAAATCTCCTCAAAATATTTCTTCTCCTTTCCCACCAAAGGATCTTGTTAACCAAGTTGTCCAAAAAGAACAAGCCATAGATCAGGTTATTCAAGGATACAACAACAAGGAGAAGATACATTGACAAAGGAAAGGATACAGAAGATTCAAAGTTATAGCAAGGATTCGGAGAGGATACAAAAGCGAGGAGTTAAAGCTGTAGCAAGGAGTTGGTATTTTTCTACCACCTTGCTCTCATGTAAATTATTTTCCTTATATCGTATCATGTATGGCTGAATCATGTTGATTTGGTTATGTTATTTCCGCTGCGTTTTGATTTCAAACAAGTTTTAAAATCAACGTTTTTAACTAAATCTTGCATGCTTTTGTTTTCGATCCAACAACATTGTCCTTAATATGAGAAGGATACAAACAAACACACATGGAAGGAAATAACATAAAATAAAACAAAACAAAACAAAAATAAAGACTAAATTTAAAATAAAAGGGTTAGAAACAAAACCTTACAATAGTGGAGGTGATAATGGTGAAGTGTTAAGACCAAATCTGCTTAATGATCAAGATTATTGTCTTATCTTGGAATGCTCAATGATCAAGATTATTGTCTTATCTTGGAATTGCTTAAAGAGAGTGAGAAAATTAGTAATCCCAAATCATTTCAAATCATTAAAATTTTATTTAAAATTCAAAAAAAAAAATTAAACACAATAATTTAAATCTAACTACTGAACTTGCTAATTTATGGTCATTAGCTTAACCTTGTATCTTTGGAAACTCAGTCGGGATCAATTATGATTGGCTTGCTTTCAACCTTTTCATTTAACATTAGTTTTGTAGCTTGTAAATAAGCTATAAATTGCAAAATGATCAGAAGGACAATATTGATAAAATTATGAATCCAATTAAGCTCAGTAATGTCCTTTTTTAGCGAACTATTAACAAAACATGGAATAACAAAACTCCCAGAATCTTCCATGAAATCCAACAGTTTTCCCAATAAGATGGTGAGTTGTTCTCTTCTTGGTTCTACCTCATTCTCCCTCATCTCCTTTAGTTCCTTCAACGATTCAAGCACATCAATTTTTCTACATGAGTCGCCCTCCTCCAGATTATTTAATACATCATTCATATTGAACGTCACTTGGTCATCACTAATCTGAATGATGAGGTTCTCTTCATGGACATCTACCTAAGCTTTTTCAATGCTCAAGCATGGTATATCAAGATATAGGGAATAATAGGGAGGATTGTCATTCTTTTCTTCATCCTATTCTTCATCTCTTGATCTTCTACAAGATGGGGTTCAGTTTTATTTCCGATTGGTTTTTTTTATTCTTCTTTATTTCTAAGTATGATAGTGTCATATTGCTCTCGTTGATGTAATTCCATATTGCTCAAAGAGTCTTCCACACTTCTCTTAAAAAATTCACAGGAAAGTTATCTCACCTGAATCTCTAGGTTGTGAATAAAAGAGGCATGATTTTTCGTTACATAATCAAATTGCTCTTTTAGTCTCTTCCATATATGTTAGCTTATCCTTGATTTTTTCCAATTTAGAATCCCACGAACTGGACTCATCTTGCCAAAATCCTAAGAGGACTTAATGTCCCATTTAAGTACTTACATTGTTAGTCAAATAAAAATTTAGGTGGTTCTACCACCCGAAGTGTACTTGTTCATATAAGGATGATGATTTCCCCAACTAAATTGGGGATCATTAAAATTCACAAGAGTCCTTTGCTCGTTGTAATATATATACTTCTTGATCATTCTTTTTATCTCTTCTTGATATCTAACTTTTTAGACTCTTCATTGTTGCCTTGTGATGTCGAAATTAATATGTTTTCAACTTTTTACCCAAACTTCCTACACTTTTTTTTTCCTTTTTATGATTGGGTACTACAATCACAAAAGATAGTGAAATACCTTAGACTACAAGATAGTCAAGCACATAATTTTTTACATCCTCACTAATATTTCACTCAATGCACTCAAGTATTTGGGATAAAAAGCATCAAAACTCTCAATCAATGCATAATAGAGCTCTTACTATAAGCTTGCAGTATTATCACATCTCCACCACTTATGTATAAACTATAAACAAAAATCAAAAGTTTGTAATGGAGCTCAGGTATGGTATGGTCAGGATATCAGAAGGGTTAAATTAAAGGAAATTTACTGAAAATAAATTACAAAATTTGTTTATAAGACACTTATGTCCTTTCATTGCAACTTTATTGGTACCATACACTTACTAACAATTTTTTTTACTCGTCAAATTGAGTATTTAGTACCAAATAATGGACCCTTCAAGAAATTCAAGTCTCAAAAAATAAATAATGTAAATAACCTTCAAAGTTCAAAATAATAAAAATGCTTCAAAGAAAAATATGATAAAGGTTAACATGTAGGTTTAATCAATGAAAAAGACTAAACCTCAACTTGGTTATTCCTAAAGGTAAAATTATGGTTGTGGTAATTAACAAAGAAACAGGCTAAAGCTGTAACATCCCTTTACTTGTGGGAGGCTTAGATTGGTAAATGTGAGAGATTAATGAGAGCTAAAGATGCACTTCCATGTTCATGCTTAATATGCTATACACTTATACGTGAATAGTGAATCTATCTTCACATGAAAATATTTCTACATGCACTCATGAATAATTTCGGGTATAAGTGGATTGATTTGTGAATTTTTGAGAATTGTGAATGTTTTTATATTGGAAATTTTATGGATTAATGGAATTGTGGTATTTGTGAATTTTGTTGAATTTAGGAATAAATTTTGGAAATTTTAGAAAAATAGAAAAAAGAAATCGAAAGAAGCTTTGGAGATAGTTGGATTGTAAAGATGAAAGTTTAAGGGAGTTAGTTTCAAAAGAAACTAAGTTAGAGCTTAGGTATTGGGAAAGTGACAAGCGTCACTTAGGCTTTTGTACTTTTTCTAGAAGTAGGATACTATTATCTGAGAGTTGACAGGTTAAGTCTTGTCTAAGTTCCTTTTTCCTTATCATCTTCTTCAAATTTTCTTCCCATAAAGTTTCCATCAAACACCTTCTAAGAGATTTATATGCTTTTCCTTTCCTACACAAAAACCACTTTGTCATTTGTGTCCTCTACCCTCAGAAAAACAAGAAGCTGGTCATTATACTCAGTGAAGTACGGAAATTGTGTGGAGTTTAGGGCTTGAACATTTTGAAGTTTTCAACAAGTAAGTGGTGAATAAATTCTTTAGAATTGGGGATTTATGAAATAAATTTGATACATTACAATCATCTGCATGGAAAATGGCATTTATGTGTTTGTTAATAAATACTGTGTTGTTGGGGATGAAAAAATTGGTTATAGTGTTAATTTAGTGTTTTGAAAGATTATGAACGATTGGGTGTTGTAAAATATTGAAAGGTTGCAAATTTGGAAAATGTTCACTGAGTGTGCTTCGGTCTGTTGACCATAACATTTTCTCTAGTTATCCAAACGAGATGATTCTTGATTTGGATTAAACTAGAATTGTATAGCTATATTTCTTATGAAGACATCGAATTTCAATCCTGTCTATAAGAATATCAAAAGTTTTCATAAAGTTGAGAACTGGGTGCACGACGTTGAGAGCTGATTGTAAAATTCGTATTCTGACTTCAGGAGAAAATATGGATTAATCTAGATAGATTTTGGTAAAGTTGCCTTCGCGAGAGTTGTAGATATTTCTTTTATCTTTCCAACAGTATATAGTATGAAAATTTTAGACATCGGAGTTTAAAGATATGATCTTTATAAGTGGAGATAATCTGAAGAGTGCGAAAGTTTTGAGACGATAGAACTGAGACGATAGAATTGCGATGATAGAACTGAGATGATAGAACAGAGACGAAAGGAAAGTGAGACGATGCAAAAGTCAGAAGATAGAATTGGTCTTCGAGGTCTTCATGAAAGTTGTAGATATAGAAGTCTTCTTTCCAATAGTCTAAAAAAGAAGTCAATCTGACACTGGTAGTGAGAGTTATAGCAATTATGCTAAGGCATGTACAATATGAGTAAAGATATGAACATGTTGGATTCTTTTGGCCACAACTTCTTCTCTAGGCACCCCAATGACTTGATTCTTAAACCATTGGACTCGTAAGACATTGCCCTACATCTCCACCAAGAATCATAGCTATCTAAAATGAATGGAGAAAGATTGAGTAAAAAGAGTGAAATGGGTACAGTAAGTGTGGTCTTAAGTCATATAAACTGGTGTTATTCCACTGAACATACTTCAGTATTTTGATGATTTATGGAGCTCTACTGTTCCAAATGGAATGATTTTTGTTTTTTTTGGTAAACTAGAGGCATTGGTCTACAAATGGTATGAAAAAATTAGAATCTAATTCAGTCTCTAAATGTTTAAATTCCAGATAGAAGTTGTGCATACTGTTTCGACGAAAGCAGTCTAAAAATGTTTGAAGTATATCTTTTGACTCACTGAACCAAATTGAGTGATTTTGGTATCAATGGAAAGATAAGAGATGTAGGAACACTTGCCTAGAATAAAGTTTGACCTAATTATCTCATTTTCACCTTTTGATTGACTGTGAACAGTAGACTCAAAAGGGGTGTTTTGGAAAATCTGAAAGCAAGCCAGTGAATAATGAATTGTGATTTCAATGGGTCTAGTGAGACATAAACCTAAGTATAAATTATACTTAGATGAGTTTTGTTATGAGACCGATTTTAGGATGGAAATTTACCCGGGATTATCATGAACATGCATTGTACATAATTCATTCCATACATGTGCATTATTGAATACTTATGATTGTGCAAATTGTGATATTGTGCACATTATGTGTTATAGAGAAGCAATTGGAACGTCAACCTCCAGAAGTTGCCAGATCTTCTAGGCATTAGCATCGGGAGCAGCTTGTGAGTAACCTAGACGATCTCACTTAATTATTTTTTTGCTTACAAATATGTTTTGAAGATTAAATGAATATGATTTGATTGTGGATTTCGGATAAGAGGTCCGATGATTGTGTAATGTGGATTGAATTATTGAAGTGCTACTTGAATGTGAATGGGAAGACCTATGTGCTTTGTACTGTGATGATTGTGGTACATGCATTCCATTCATGAGTGCATAATCAGATAATGGCAGTTGTAACCAGAGTTGCCACAGATTAGAGCTTAAAGCTCAATGAGTGATACTAAGCCTCGAGCTCACAAGTGATTTAGAGCCTTAGGCTTAACGTTTAATGAGTCTTATATGGGACAGTTCAGGCACTCGGTCACAACAACGTAATAATTGGAAGGGTGTCTCATGAACGTTTCATATGCATCTTGTTAAGTATGTTTGATTGATTGAAATGCACAATGACTTATGCTTAAGTGAAAGTGTGATACTTTTATGATATGCAAAGTAGTGAATTAATTGACATGTGAATTGTTGTGTTGCATGGATTGAGTGAACTATCGATGATGGTTACCTCATTAAGTTCGCAAAACTCACCAAAATTGCAACGTTGTCTTTTCAGGACTGAGAGATGACTTTAGCTACTGAAGAGGCTCTACTAGCCGGGTATATTGTGATTAGTAGTAGAAGTCATGGCTCAAAGGTCGGTCAGCTGGACTTTTTGGATGGCTTAGTTAGATTGTGCTTATTTTCCTCTTTCATGTAGTACTTATGTATTAGGTTTTGATGTTGTGCAGATGGAAAATGTTGAAAGACACCATGTAGACTTTCAATTTTGAGAAATGAAATGAGGAAAAAGTTGGTTTAAAATAAAATAAAAAATATATTGTGATTTTCTATGATGCCTTATAAGTGAATATTGATATAATGCCATAGGAAGTGAATGTAGTGATTGATCGTAGCTCGCCCTTATCGTAGGATATGTCCTGGAATGACCTCCGGGCGTCCCGATGTGTACGCTACGATAAGGGGGCGCTACACATATTCCACACTTTTATCACTTTTGACTGTTTTCTATAAATTGCTTACATTAGTTTAATTTTATTTTTTTTATTGGATCAATCTAAAACCCCATTTTATTTACTTAACATCAATTATTGTCATAGTAAAAATTAATCGAACATTCCTTATGTATACAACCCTGTCTCACCATAGCTACAAATTTTTAGTGTATAGAGTTAGGAAAATTTTGTAGTGCACTCGACAAGCATTGCCACTGTTGGACACCGAATCTTTTTGTAAGCTAAGGTTATTAAATGAGGATTTTTGATGATTATTCATGAGTAAAGAAATTAAGAGTTCTTGAAATTGAAATGAAATGACAAAGATGGTTTAGATACAAGATGGATTTAATGTGGAATATTAGAAGTTAAAAG
>JAOTAZ010000220.1:19944867-19957889 GCA_025629785.1 Erythroxylum oxycarpum | reverse complement strand
GTTAGCTTAGGTCCATTTCACTAGGTTCCGATTTAGAGAGACGACCCGAGGTTGCATCCTATGCTGCAATCCTTGGTTTAAATTATTTTGACCGGTTTCCAAGGATCGATTTCCTAAATCGAACGACGAGCCGCGATCACTCACACATATATGTTAGCACAAAAGTTAAAAATATTATGGCTTAAGGAAAGGGATTGTAACACCAAATTCTTACATAGATCCCTGCTTCCTAGGAGGAATCCAACAAAATTCCAAGATTAAAAAATGGCATAATTGTGTTATTTACTAAACAAAAAGAGCTTCTATCTAATACTAGGGAATATTTCCAAAGCATTTGGGATCTTCAACTAGGTTTGCTTTTATAATTTCTTCTATCAACTTTAATGTTCCTATACATTTGACATTGCAATAATCTAAATTTCTCACTTGGCCTTTTACCTTGGTTATTGAAAAGATGGTATTTAATATCAAACCTAATAAGGCCCTAAATCTTGATGGATTTAATGCACTTTTATCAAAAATCTTAAGAATCCATTAAAAATCATGTTTGTGAGGTAATTTTGGAATTTTTCTCTAGCTTATGGATGTTGCCATGTTGGAACAAAACTCATATATGTTTGGTTACAAAGATGCGTAATCCTTTTTCCTTGATGGAGTATAGGCCAATGTCATGTGTTAAAAACCTTTATTATGATAATTTCTAAGATTTTGGTCTAAGAATTGAACACATTCTACCTTATTTTGCAGGTCTCTTATAAGCGTCCTTTATTAAGGGAAGAAGTATAGAGGATAACATAACTTTTGCCTAAGAATTATTCAAAAAATACCATTTAGGAGGTTTAGGTAGTAATTATTCTTTGAAGATTAATCCAAACAAAGCCTTTGATACTATAGAATGGGGTTTTATTCTTTGTTCTCTTTAAGCATTTAAACATTAAAATCTGTTAGTCTCAAGGCTAAACTAATGCATCTCCATTACTTTATTTAGTGTTCTCATCAATGGAGAAAGCTTCTAACTTTTTTAAAGGTACTAGAGATAGTAAGCAAGTGAATTCCCTATCCACTTATATATTTACTATTAATGTTGAATTCCTATTTTGAATCATCCATAAAAATATAGGCCTGGAGAATGGACTCTAATTTTGTAATAAACTTGGAAACTTGAAGATCAGTCAACCAACATTTGCAGATAATATTATTCTATGGAATTATCAAGTTTTATTAACTATCTTATGAAGTCTATTGATTAGTTAAGCAATCTCTCGGGGGTATATATTAGCAGAGAAAAAGGTTTCCTAACAGTTTCATCAAATGCTTCCTAATTAGCTTAAGAACAATCAAGAATTTTAGGAACAACAATAATTGTCCAGATTTTTCCTATCTAGGGGTCCGTATTTCCTTTAAGACGATCTTATATATGAACTATCAATTCCTCTTTGGTATGATAAGAAGGAGATTTGGGAATTAGACCAACAAGTGCCTATCTTATGTTTATAGGTTGCAATTAACCATCTTTATGCTTAGCAATTTATATGCCTATTATTCATCTCGTATAATTTTTCCTACGAAGTTTTTAAGGATGTTGAAAATATATTCACAAATTTCCTTTAGACAGGGGATGGAAATTCTAAATTGTTTTCTAAGTTAAGTTCAAAAGACATTTGTTTACCTATGTTTGAAGGTGGATTAGGCATCCAATCAATCTATCTGGTGAACAATTTAAAGATTACATAAATGATAAACCGAATTTCTGGGTAAATGGTTTTCTGAAAATTATTGGAGAAATGCGAGCATATGGACTATCAAGCCTAAGAACTATACTTTTCAGAGTATGATTCAATTTCTGAAACTTAAGAGTACCATTCAACCTTTGATTTAGTTTAGGGTTTGGAATGGGAATAATACTTTGATATAGACAGATAGCTGGAGTGCTCTTGGCCCTTTGTATTTGCTTCCAAATTACTTTATCCTCTTCATGTTCTTTCTTGCAAATGTTAGAGTCATTTATTTATTTAATGGATATAATTGGTATTACAGTAATAGAAGTTCTAGTTTCTTTTAGATTTTCTTTTCTCCATACCCCTCTATTAGGAAGGTAGAGCTATATAATTGAGGCATTCTTTATGCAAGTTCACTAATAGGATATGTAGGGATGTACTTTAAATTACTACTCCTAATGTCAACTGGTTCAACCTAGTCTAGAGTAAATACCTGGCCCCAAAAATATCATTTATGCTCTAACTTGCAATGAAGGAGAGATTAACTACTTTGGACAGGGTAAGGAATACTTCTCCTCTTTTTAATATTACATGCAGTTTATATATAAAGTTCCCTGAATCCATAAACCATATGTTCTTTGGTTGCCCATTCTCTAACCAACTATGGAAGGACATTCAAGCGAGAACGAACCTTGATTGTTAAGCTATTGAATGGAGAATTATTCTACATTAGGAATTAAGCTCGTTGTAATTTAGTGAAAGAGCTAAACTTTTGTAAATGGCTAGGTTGCATTATTTATAGTATTTGGTAGGAGAGGAACCAACATATTTTCAAGAATCAATTAACTTAAGCTGATTTGGTGAGTTAGAGAAACATTAACATAATAAAAGGATTAGAATTGAAAAGGGATGACGGTTTCTAATTCTCTCAAGGAATGTTAATGACATGAAACCTATAAGGAATGAACTAGCTTCAAACTAAGGTTGCAGGTTAATTAACTTTGAATTAGTTGGTTATGATAAGGATATTATAGGTATAAGTTGTTATTCTTAAGGTTTTCTGTCATAATAGGCTTATCCCACTAGGTTATTTATTTAGTTACTATCCCAATATTAAATTTACTCATTATGTTCATTGGGATGTTTCATTTGATGTAATTTTGGCTCTTTCCTAGCAATACAATTCTCTAATTTCCAAAAAAAGACCTAAAAGTATTGTCATTTTTAAGAATTATGGCTTAGATGCACAAAATCATGAGAATGAGAATTTAAAAAAGGAGATCATTTCTTTAAAGGATTTATTATGCAAATTCACTAATGGAAATGAAAAGCTAAAAGAATACTAGAAACCTAAAAGAGCTCCAATGATATGCTTAAGATAAGATAAGTTAATAGGAATGTGTATAATAATTAGATACACTGATACAAATTGTAACATCCCAGATTACCCGCTTACAGATATTGTCCGCTTCGGTCCTTGGCCCAGCCAAGCCCTCACAATTTTGCTTTTCCCGAGGCCTTCTCAGGAGGTCACCCATCCCAAAATTGCTCTCATATGATCACATTTAACCTCAGAGTTTCGAAGGGAGTTGTTCCATTAGGCCATGGAAAACACATCTGTAAGGGAGAGGTATCCATACCCTTATAAGGCGTACATCGTTCCCCTCTCTAATTGATGTGGGATCTCACACTCTCCACCCCATTTAGGGTCCAGCCCTCTTTGGGGTCCAACCTAGCTAGCACAACAGTTCGAGTATTGGCTCTAATGTCACTTGTAACATCCCAGATCACCTGCTTACAGATGTTATCCACTTTGGGCCTTGGCCCAGCCAAACCCTCACGATTTTGCTTTTCCCGAGGCCTTCCCAAGAGGTCACCCATCCTAGAATTGCACTCACCTAGCACAATTAACCTTGGAGTTTCGATGGGAGCCTGTCTATTAGGCCATAGAAAACGCGTCTATAAGGGAGAGGTATCCATACCCTTGTAAGGCGTACTTCGTTCACCTCTCCAACTGATGTGGGATCTCACACAAATGCTTCTAATGCTATAACTATACATTTTAAAAAGCATAACCATTTTCATAGTGAAGACTCATTGCTGAAGGTGGCAAGCAAGCCCAATTATTTTAAATATAAAGATACACACAAGTCTTATGCATATGCATCATCTTTGAGGCCTTATTCACAATGCAAGCACCACATATTGATGTATTTTTATCAATATTTTAACATTTAGCATCAATTCATTTCTCTATACTAAAACTTGTTTTATTTTAGTTATTGATTATAAAGATTTGCAATCATCGTTTGCATTCTTAGGGATTCATTCTTTACTATATAATTATTATATTGCATTATATTTTTTTGCTTTACATTGACTAACTATTTTCAGATTTCCTTTTGTAGAAATTTGACATTATATATAAAACTAACATAATAGAGCTACCTATCAAGTGACATAGAGAATAGATGATCTAGATAAATTAAGGAGCACCATCAGAATTTAGATCATCAAAGAGAGAAATCAGTAAAGTCAATTTTCTTTTGTAATCATTAATAAGTTAAAAATCCTTACATTTTAACGAATAAATTATGACTGAGACCAATGATTGGAACGATAAACTAAAATTTAGGCAAATTTAGTTTCTCAATTTCGCTAGTATCATTAAACATATATTTTTTTACACTTATCTTCTCATATAAGAAAATGACAACAATTGCTCATTATATATATTTTATTTGTAGGTTATATTTGGTAAAACACCATAGCTCCCTAATGTAAATATTGAAAGAAAACTCAAACAACTTCCCACATGGTTCACTGAAAAATATTTGATATTAAAGCTTATATAGTATACCAAAATTGTTGTTTTTGACCTAATTATAATCTTACTAGCTCATTGCAGTGATAGAAATGGAATGGTGAGGATATACATTCTCCACAATAGTACTCATGCATTTATTTCCTCTAAGACTTCCTCCCATCACAACCTTTATTATAGAATCCATTCACTCATAACCACTATAATATAATCCCTCCACTCAAAACTTTGGATCTACTATGAATGATGAATTGTCACAATAACTCTACAATATAAAATTAAAATGGCTTTGGTATTAGATATACTATGAAAGGATAGAATACTTGAAATGAAATGCAGCTAGCTTGGATATTAGATACTCTACAAAAAGATGAATGCTTAAAATAAAGCATAACTAGCTTAGATACTCAATAAACTAGAAAAAGAAATTGATAAATGAAATACAACTAGCTTAGATACTAGATATGCTATAAAAAATTAAAATTATAGAAAAATAACTATAAAAAATAAATTACCAAATGAGATGCAACTAACTTGGATACTAGATAAATTATAAAAACGTAGATTACCTAATAAAATGTTGTTGTCATGGATATTAGATGCGTTATGAAAAAGTAAACCGCATAATGATGTTGAATTGGCTTAGATACTAGGAAAGTAAAGAAAAAGTAAGTTGTATAATGAAATGCAACTAGCTTAGATATTGGATATGTTATAGAAGGGTCATTTGTAGAACGAGATGCAACTTGTTTAAATATTGGACACTTCATAGAAAAATAGTTTGTACAATAAAATGTAACTAGCATGGATTTTGGATACACTATGGAAAAGAAAATTGCAAAGAGAGATGTAACTAACTTGAATATTGGATACTTCATAGAAAAATAAATTATAGAATGAAATGTAAATATCATGGATACTAAATGCACCATGGGAAGAAAATTAAAGAAAGAGATGTAAATGGCTTGGAAATTGGATACTTCATGGAAAAGTAAATTAAAAGGTTTTGACACATGAAGCTTACAAGTAGAGGGATTCTCAAAGCAAAGAAAAATGTTACTAAAAATCATCTTTGTTTCAAGGACTATAATTTCACGTTACAAAAAGTGATATTTTATAATGCAAACAAAGCAGTAACTTTAGATGGATCAAAAGCAACCAAAATCCTCCCAGGTGTTAGAGATTGTATAAGGCAATGCAGTTACTATAAACAAAAGATAGGCATTCATCAAGCCTATGATCATTTATTTTTTTTTTAAAAGTGATGCATATAAAATGTATAGATATTTGAATAGTTGTTTCACTATGATTTCAGCTAACTTGGTTTAATCAATTTTTATGGTTTTAGGTAACTGTTAGCAAAGTTAAGTTGATTATTTATGAAAATTGAAGTTTTATACATGAGAACTATCTTTGAGTGTTCTTAATGTTGATTTAATTGACGACAGTGATTAGATCAAATCTCAATTTGTGTACAAATGATTCGAAAGAAACCACAAATGAATGAACTATGCTATAGATATTAGGAATTGAAGAGTCGGATACAAACTAACCTAAATCATGAAATTTCACAATTCTTAATATGTTCTCGTGAGTCTTAATCTACTAAAGATTTTGGTCAATTAATCTAAGAATAGGTGTTTGTAATTTGAATAAGAGTATTTTGTTACCTTAGTAAAATTTTTAATCTAAATTATAGAATCTTTTTAATATATTGGATCATGAATAAAAGGATGATATTAGCAAGACTCTTTTCAAGATGTTTATTATATCTTACTTTCCTATCTTGACTAAATGACATATTTATTTCTAATGGTTTAATTTTTCTTCAGCACAGTTTTATTTTATTTTACTTTTAAATATCAATCAATAAAAATTCTCTTAATTATTTAGCTAGGTAATAGTAAGATAGCTCACTAGTCTTTTAACACTTCCTTGTAAGATTAAAGTAGTAGAAAAAGACTCACTAAGAAGTCCCACGACTAAAAGGTATTGAGAGGAAAAAGTCTCTAACAACCTATTTCTTTGAGGGACTACTTAATCCAATCACATTCTATTTTGGAATAAACATTAATATGGAGAAGTTGTGGCATCAGTAATCGCCTTTTGCTTTGGTTTTCTTCTAGCTTTCTTCATTATTTTACTGGATATAAAATTATCAACAATAAACACCTAGAAAAAGAGATGATGGAGGTTTTGCATTAGGATCATTGGTCACTTTAAGCAGGCCAACACTATGTTGCTTAGAAGTACCTCCACTCAAGTGATAATTTGTACATTGATCATCATTTGCAAATGACGAAGGAAAAAGAATCATATTGTCCTTTTCTAGTGGATTTGGATCTAGCTAAGTACCTATAAGCCCTTTATGCTGTTTAGTGAGAATTTTCCCACCTATGTCATTCTGAAATTTTAGAATTTGCTTAAGGTTAAGCTTTCATCAATAGCTCAAAGCTATTTCAATAGTAATTAGATCATCCTCTTTATCTAGTTTATAGGTTTTAATCTTTTCAGATATCTCTTTTTCCATATCAACTTCTAAACAAACTTGGGCAAAGCCAAGCCTTTTCAATAATGTAATTGTTTCTTCTAAACAAATTGACTTTCTAACTATACTTTCCAATTAACTTAGACTATTGATGTTGCAGAATTTAAAAGGAATGATATGAAATTTCACCCATAAAGGAGTTGCCTTTTGATTAATTTTGTCCATTTAAGTCCTAAGTCTCCATTTTTAAATGAAAAGATTCTTCCCACCTAAATGTCAAGGTTTATATACAGGACCTTCATCAAACTAAAAGACAATTTACAGTTGAAGATAAAGAGATTAGTTTTCTTAATAAAAGCATGCTCAAGGATAAAATGATTCTAGTTAGTTATAGCTCATCTTTAAACTAGAGGAAGAGATGAGTAGTACTTGTTAAAGAAGAAACCAACTAAAGATGTGGACCATTTTGAAACTATTGAAAGGATATCAATATGAGGACAAATAACCACTTCACAATTGGATTAAGATAGAGGGATGAAACACAAAGATTGGAAAGGCTTTTCATCACCAATAACTTTAAAACATGACAACTTTATCAAGAGAAGAAAAAGATAGCTTAAAGGAAGGAGCAGTAGGGAGCGGAAGAAGTCAGCAATACAAAGTAAGAAGGAGAGGTTCACATAGGGTGTGCAAGAATGTCAAAAGATGTATGGGAGATGATATAGGCAACAATAATATTGGAAAAAGGAAGAGTACAAGAAAGAGTCAAAGGAGGAAGGATACCTTAGGCTAGAAAGGAAGGAAGAAGGGAGAGCAAAGGAAGGGAAGCAGGACTAGAAATGTTAGAGAAAGCATAAATAGGCAGAGGAATGGGAGAAAAATAACTCTAATATACCATACTAAAAGAGGTAATGAACTAAAATTTCAATTAAGCGGAAAAGGTCCAACCTAAGAGAATTTCCTAGGAAAAAAAAAGACAAAATGAGAAAATATTTTAAAGTTATTGTATAATGAATTTTCCAATTTATAAAATTACCTAATATACCAAACTAGGGAATTATATAGATTATAACTGTTATCTCTTTATAAAACTATAAATAAAGGCATTCAGAGACTTGTTTTGATACAGAAAATAAGATAAGTGAGTTTTCACATTAATTTTTCTCTAATCTCTTACATTTATTTTCTAATTACTCTCTCAATCATTCAAATATTTTTCTTAAATTTTTATAACATATTATCAAAATAAAGATCTAAGGAATGAAAGGCATTAATTTTCTCATACTCATATGTCAAATCTTATTAAACTAGCATTTGTTGCTTTTGATATTTCTAAAATTAGTCATGTCTTAATTTTTTAATTCAAAAGTGCATCTCAATGGTATCAGTTTAAGATTGTAAACAAATTGTTAATGATGATGTATTTATATATGAAACTACAATAAATATTGTCTAAGATGACTCTCATTTGAGAAATATTATGGAATGTCATAAAAGAGATTCTTGCAAAAATTGAGAGAATTCATTCAAGTTTAGTTAAACTCCTTGAATGGTTGTATGGTTTTTGTAAATAGTAATGTCAACATAAAAATGCTGTAAAACCATTCAGTTACAAGTAGGTATTTACCCAAAAATGAAATGAGAAAAAAATGAAGTGATGGGGTACAAAAGACAATTAATAACACAAGGTTTCTCGCAAAGACCTTTCAAGGAGATATATGTCCCTATAATAAAATCTTTCACATTATTTTTTTAATAAGCATGACAGTTTAACAAAGCCTTGATATTCAACTCATAGAGGTACACACACACACACACACACACACACATTCAAAGACACACATATAGATCGTGACAATTATAAGAAATTTTCTAGACACACACACACACACACACACACACATATATATGGATCATTTGATTGTGAAATTTATAAGAAATTTCATGAAGATATAAACTATATAGAATAAATGCTTTTAAGTTATGTGACCTATATTCATTGAAGGAGCAAAGATCATTGTATGAATTAAAAAATTTTAATGAATGTGGTATGATCGATTCTATAAATATGTAATAACAAGGGGATATATTAATGATTACATATGCACATGCATTTTCATTAAGAATTTGAATGATCAATTTGCCATTATTGATGTTATTGATGTATATGTAGATAATATGAATTTTATTAAAATATTTAAAAGTGTCCATAAGGCTACTACATTTTTAAAGGCAAAGTTTAAAATAAAGATTTAGGTAAGATAAAATTTGTATTGGCTTGATAAAATGATATAAGATAAAATTTGTATCATTTAATGAAGTGCATGTATCAAGCTTCTTTCATATAAGGATAGCTTCATTTATTTATTGACATTGCCTCCCTTAAATCAAACTAGTAGAAATTTATCATTCCTAACAATTTCTTCAGTTTGTGAAACAATTCAGATTTCAGTGATTTAGTAAAAATATTTACAACTTGTTCCTTAGTGTGGCAATAATTAATCACTACTTCTTTTTCAATTATAAGCTCGAGAATTTTGTGAAATCAAATGTCTATGTGCTAGGATCGCCTATGAAAAACTAGATTTTTGCATAATGCTACCGAGGATTTATCATCACAAAATAATTCTGATGGAGTATCTTGTTTTTTGATGTAGTGCTTCAAACATTCTTCTTAGCCATACTACCTTTGTAACACAACTAGTTATTGTAATGTATTATACTTCAGCTGTGGATATCACAAGCATGGGTTGTTTCTTTAAAAACCATGATATGCGACAGTGCTAAGATGAAAAACATAGCCTGATATGCTTTTTCTTGTTTCTATATCTCCACCTCAAACATTATCTGTGTAATCTACAAGATTCACATAATTGACATTTTCATTAAAAAAATTCCTTCATTCAAAGTACCTTTGATATATCAAAAAATGGTCTTTGCTCCTTATAAATGATAGGTATGAGGCTCTCCCATAAATTTGCTAAGTAATCTAACTCCAAAAACCATATTTGGTCTAATTGCAGTCAAATACCTTAGACTTCCAATTAAACTCTTGTAGTGAGTTGAGTTTATAGATCTCCCTTTGTCTTCTTTTAGTTGTTTCAAGTTCTTTTCAACTGGGGTGGGAGCTGGTTTTGAATTATCTATCTTATATTTCTTAAAAATACCATTCACATACTTCCTTTAGGAAATAAAAATTCCACCATCCTATTGAATTACCTCTATTCTAAAAGAACTAAGACATTAGACTTAAGTATGCCATGTCAAATGATTTTACCATAGCCTCCCCAAATTCTTCAATCATCTTTGAGTTGTTTATAGTAAAATTTAGATTATCAACATAAAGACATATAATTAAAATATCAACAGGCTCAACAAATTTAACATCTAAAGTATGCTCAAAAGGACATCTTTCAAAACCATGCTTCATAAAGTATGAACCAAAGCTTTGGTACCATGCTCTTGGTGCTTGCTTAAATCCATACAGTACTTTCTTCAACTTATAAACTTTATCTTCTTTTCCTCTAATTTTAAAACCTGCAAGTTGCTCAACATATACATTCTCTTCTAAAGTTCTATTTTAAAAAGTAGATTTTAAATCCATTTAATAAATTTTTCAGTTATTTTGAGCTGAGAGAGAGATAATAATGCGAATAGTATCCAATCTCACAACAGGAACAAATGGTTCAAAGTAATCAATACTTGATTTTTGCTTATATCCTTTTGCAACCAATCTAGCTTTAAACCAATCAATTTCACCATTAGGCTTATCCTTTGTCTTGTACACCCACTTTACTCCTTTAGGCTCTTTATCGGTAGGCAAAGCTGTTAGTTCTCACTTGTCATTCTTTTCAATTGCATATATTTCTTCATTCATGACTTTCCTCCATTTCAAGTCATTTGATGCCTCTTTATAATTAACTAGTTCACAATCTGTAAATAAAGAAAAATTGATAATCTTTTCATCAGATTGATCATTATCAGTACCTATCACATAATTTCAATATGGCTAGTAACTGATGATGTCTTTAGGCTCTACTAGATGTCTTTGGTTGACGTAGCGGAAATAATGCGAAAAAAGGGAACAAATTGATACCGTTGATTCGAATCATGAATACCGGTAATAACACTATTTACTTGTTGATTCAATAGGAATGCCAGGAAATAGGGCAAAGAAAGGCACAAGCCATCAGGTGTTATTATTCATCAAAATCGATGAAATACATAGTTTGGGCGACTTAAATAGTCAAACCATAAAAATACCCAAAAAAGACAAAATATTAAATTATCCTTATTCTGAAAATAGACTAAAAATTTTGAAAAACGTAATAAGTAGCACTGAAAATGAACATTCCTAATAAAAGTTATAACAAATCAAAAAGTTTCCAAAAACAGCAAAAATGCCAAATCGACTCCGAAAACCTGAAAATCCAACCATTTTTAAGTCGACAAAAACTATTACCTCACCACCTTTTTATAACCAAGCCAATTTGTAAGGTTTCAGGTGCTGCTCTGTCTTGATGTCCAATTCTATACTGCTTCAGCTGACACAATGTTTTCGCAATTACCAGCATCAATCATAAATTTGCAGACCTTCCCCAGGTAGGTACAGGCGGACTGGAAGATATTATTCCACAACCATTCATCATCAACAGTTACTCCTGAAGTCATACATGATCTCCGAATGACCAATGCGGTACCTATATCTCTAGTCACAATCTCCTCGTCAACTACATCAGTGTCAAATGTAAGCTCCTCTCCAACATACACGTCTTCCTCATCATTACCCTCAACGTTATCTACAAAGAGAGCCCTTTTTCTTGCCTTTTTACAATCTTCTTTTTTGTGCCCCATTTCACCACAACCGAAACACCTAATTCCACTAGTTCTAGGTTTGTTGAATCTAGTAGGATTATCAACAAAACCACTAGCGTATGCACAATTACCACCATTGCCACTAGTGCCACTATTACTGCCACTGTCGCCGCTAGCATTTCTTACGATACTAGAATTTATGCGTTGCTATTGTTTCTCCACCACCAGTGCTCTCTAATGCGTTACCAAAATAGAAACAGGATCTAGTATGTTGACGGTATCTTGGGTCTGCATTCTCAGCCTACCAATCTATCTCACCACTAACTACTCCTAAGTCTCCTGAATTTCATTTTTGACCAGGAGTTGATAGAATTTAGTAGTATATTCATCTACTGATCTCGTGCCCTACTTTAAATTCTGCAACCTTTGGTACATCAATTGTTGGAGTTGTAGGGAAAAAATTAGCACACATATGTTTCTTCATCCTTTCCCACATGATGATTTTAGAATTACCTAATCTTTTTCGGGTTAATTTTAATTGTTGCCACCAACTTATGGTCCTATTTCAAAATCTGGTAGCCACCAATTGCACCCTTTTATTTTCAGGTACATCTTTGAAATCTAGAATTTTCTCTATATTAGCCATCCAATATAGGAATTCTTTAAGTTGTAAACTGCCATGGAACTCAGGAATTTTCATCATCATTTCTGTCTTCCATTTCCATTGATCTCTCTCAACACGAACTCTAAGATGCCTACGTACAAGCTCATCGAAGTACTCATCATCCCTTCCATTGTCAGAATGATCATCAGCATCTGCAGGTATTGAATTCCTACAACGACCAAGAATTTTCAAATTTTTTAATACCTCATTGAATCTCACCGTCATACGTTTTACTAGTCTATATATGTCGATCTACAATCTAGGCAACCAATTGTTTAATCTTGTCACGGTCATACAACTCTCCCATCTAGTGAGTCTTTCATGGCGGCATAATCACAGAGATTGTTGGGCCCCAAACATTTTTGGAAGCTAGAACTGTTAAGTGAATTATTGGCAATTATTCATGTGTAAAGAAAGGAGGAATTCATGAAAATTGAATTCAAATGGAAAATATGGTTTAGATACAAGATGGATTATATGTGAAATGTTGGAAGTTAAAAGCTGGAAAATGTA
>JAOTAZ010000220.1:19927732-19944767 GCA_025629785.1 Erythroxylum oxycarpum | reverse complement strand
ACTGGCCAAAATTGTCTTCTTAGAAGTTGTAGAGGATTGTTTTATCTTTCCGACGCTATAAAGTTTGTAATTTTTGGGTATCGAAATCAAGAGATACGATTGATACAAGTTATGATGTTTTATAGAGTGTATGAACACGATAGCTTTGATGTATGATGATAATTTGTGGTTTTGATGAATTCTTTAAGACAAGATTTGAGAGATCGATGAGATTAATTTGATGTTTGAATGGTTATGAAGTGATTTTGCATGATTAGAAGTGAAAATTATAAAGTTTATAAGTGTATATGTGGTTAGAATGGATGTAAGAAGCATGAAAGAAGGTTTGGAGGACTTTGGGGAAGCCCCATGTCCGTTTAATGGATATAAGGTTCGTTTAACAGACCTTCTTGGGTGAAAAGTACCCCTTTCATCGCCCATTTACGTTAAACGGACATGGAAGTCCGTTTAACGGACTTTCTCGGGTGAATTGGTACAGTTTATCCGATACATATCCGTTAAACGAACATGCACAGGAAAGATTGCAATAATTGACCATGTTAGAGGCTGAATCAGATTTTGTGGTCTTCATGAAAGTTTTAGCTCTTGAAGTCTACTTTCCAATGGTTAAAATATGAAAGCAATCCGACTTATATATTGAAAGTTATGGTGATCGCGCCAAGAGAGGCCCAAATCAATTTAGGATGTAAACATGTGTGATTCTTTTGATCATAACTCCCTCACCCGATCTCCAATTGAGGTGATTCTTCAAGCAATGGTTTCCTAAGACATGTATCTATCTCTAATTAAAAAGTTGTAGCATTTGGAGTTGATTTGAGAAATTTTGCATCAGATCAAGTAATAGGTCGGTTAGGAGAGCATGATTAGGGTTTCAGCAGATTTGAGCTTTTTAAGCATATCTTGAGCTATGGAGCTCTGATTGAGATGATTCTTTATTTAAAGTAAACTAGAGACATAGATCTATGATTTCTATGAAGAAGTCAAATAGAAATTATGATTTGAAGACTTCCAAATTCTGTTTGCAAGTAAGAGAATTGAGTTCAAGCATAGTGATTGATTTGTATGAGCACACCATGGAACGATTTGTAAGTAAATTTTTTGGATGTTATGAGCATGGAGATGATATGATAATGTCTAATAAGGGTTAAAAAAAATTATATCCGCAAGAGGTTGAGCTTTGGAATCAAGCGGGATCCAATAGACGAATGAGTAAGCAAGAGAGTTGGGTTCCGGAAACGGGATCCAACAAAGACCGAACTCGGCTCTAATACCAACTGACATAGTGAAAATAGTGCGAAACAAGGGAACAAATTGATACTGTTGATTCGAATCTTGAATACCGATAACAAAATATGTACCTGTTGATTCAACACGAATGCCAGGAAAGGAAAAGAAAGGCACACAATCGTCAAGATCTGTTATTCATCAAAAACTAAAAAATCCATAGTTTGGGTGGCTTAAATAGTCAAACCCCAAAAATTACCAAAGAGGGCCAAATACTAAAATGTTCTTATTCTTAAAATAGACAAAAATATGAAAAACGTAACGAGTAGCACTGAAAATGGACATTGCTACTAAATGTTAACACAAAGCAAAAAGTTTCCAAAATAACACAAACGCGAAATCGACTCTTGAAACGTAAAAATCCAACCATTTTTTAAGTTGACAGAATTACAACCACATTTTGTCAAATATGTCCAAATATGCACACGTTATCTCTTGGACCGCATCACTGGTTGAGATACTAAATCTTCTTAATTATTTTCTTCTTCATAGCTACCACCACCCTTTTTTGGGAAGTTGAAGACCAATCCCATATTCCATCCTCATCAAAAGTTACAACATGGCTAATAATTATCTTTTTTGTATTTGGATTGTATAATTTATAGGCCTTTGAATTTGCATTATAGCCTATAAAATACATTTCTCACCTTTGTTATCCAACTTCTTCCTCAACTGATCTAGTATATAGGTATAAACAATACACCCAAAAACTTTGAGATTCCAAATAGAAGTTTCCTTCCACTTCAAGCGTCCTCAGGTGTTTCGTCATTAAGGCTTTTTGTTGGATACTTGTTTATAATATAAATTGTACAAGCAACAGATTCTGCCCAAAATTCTTGAGACAATTGTTTAGATCTTAACATGCATCTTACCATGTCTATAATAGTTATGTTCTTCCTTTATGCTACTCCATTCTGTTGAGGCATGTATTTGGTAGTCAATTAATGTTGAATTCCATACAACTCAATGACTTATGTGCATGTAAGATACTCTTAACCTTTATCTGCTCTTAATACTTTAATTCTACATCCACTTTGCTTTTCCACAAATGTTTTAAATGATTTAAATGCATCACAAGGTTCTGATTTTTGCTTTAGAAAACACACCCAGGCCTTTCTACTAAAATCATTAATAAAATTAATAAAATACCTATTACCTCCATTGGACGGAACTTCAACAATACACATATCTAAACGAATAATTTCCAATAGCTTTTTTGTTCTATAGATCTTTCCAATTGGAAATACATCCCTATGCTTTTTTCCCGCCTCTCATGTCTCACATACATGGTTAGGAATATTCACAACAGGTAAGCCAGACACAAGCTCTTTTCTTGATAGATAATTTAGTCCAAAAAAATGAAAATGTCCAAACACATGTGCCATAGCCAATTTGCATTAGGTATCACAGAATTTAAGCAAGCAAATTTTTCATGATGAATTTTTAGTGGGAATAGACGGTTAGAAGACATCTTTACCTTTGCAATAAATCTTCCACTCCTATCTATCAAGGTATAGAAATTATGATGAATCTGCATGTTATAACCTTTCTATGATAATTGGCTTATGCTTAATAAGTTATGATGAAGAACAAGAACATAGAAAACATTATAGATAAAGCTTTTAGAACCATCCTTTCGCCTAATGGATACTCGATCTTTTCCCAAAATAGGAATATCTGAATTATTTCCAAATTTAACTATTGTCTGAACATTTTATCTAAAGAAGAAAATAACTCCTTATTCACACACATATGATTACTACAACTAGAATTCAAATACCATATATTTGCATATTCCACAAAAGAGTTGCTTGCTAGAAATAAACTTTCTACATTATTAGAATTCTCACCAAATGATTTTCTGCAACATTAGCCTGATAGTTGTTTTGAGATTTGGATCTACAATCAGCAATTTTGTATCCATACCTTACACGATTAAAGTAATTAAAATTACATCTCTCTTGATATTGATTACCTCGATATCTTCCTCAACTGGTAGGCCCAAAATTATTTCCTCCTCTTCCTTGAGTGAATGTTTTGAAATTGTTTTCTTGCCAGGTTAAAATTATTGCCACGATCTCTTCCCTTAAAACTTTCTCTACCTCTGCCTCTAAAATCTCCTCTTCCTCCATTATTAAAACCACGACCTCTACCATCTTTATTTTGATTAGATTTTGCAACATTATTGAAATTCGCCTGGCCTTTTAAGGCTCCTTCAGTTGTATTTTATGTTTTCTCCAATATTATACTAACATGACTTTCAATGCTTCCCTACAACTCTACTACAATCATAGTCTTCGTATTATATGACTCTAGTATTGTAGTCACCACATGGTCAAATTTAATTGGCATGGTTTGTTGAATCTTTTCCACCACCTTACTATCTAGAATATCCTCTCAATACAACCTCATCTTGTTGACAAGATCAATAAAATGAGAAGAATATTGTTTCATAGTTTTTGAATTAGACATTTCATACCTCTCATATTCTCTACGCAGGAATTGCAATTTAGATTTTTGAGCCTTATCTATACCTTTGTAAGCCAGCTTTAAGGTACTCCACACTTCTTTGATAGTTTTAAAGTTAGTAATTTTGTCAAAAACTGAATAATCTACTCCTCGGTGAATTTGGAATAACGCTAACTGGTCCTTCTTTTGAGCATTTTCATCAGTTCTTCCTAGTAAGCCTGGATCTACAAGACTCCAAATATTATAAGCCTTTAGATGGGTAGACATTAAGACATTAAAATCTCCCAATAATTGTAATGAAGTTTAATATCTAATTTGGGACTTGATCACACAATATTATAACTGTTTGACATCTCTCACTTTTAAATGAATCATTCTCTCACAAGTGTAATAACACTTTCTCTATTTTTTTTTTCACAAATTGCTTAAAAACTGAAGTTGGATTTAACTACCTTTGATGCCAATTTGATATAAAAAAACACAACACTCACACATATGAAAGAGAGAAAGAGAAGAGAAGATGAAAGTTTTCATTCAATCCCGAAGCACACCTACAATACATAAGGCTCCTCACACTCTTCTATAAGCAACAAAATACAATTAAAAAAATCAAGAGTTTTACTTATATAGGTAACTATTCTATTGGACCAAAATTTTGGTCCAGTCATATGATAGCTTAAGGAAGAAGTTGTCCCCTTTCAACTTGGTTCAACATTTTTCGGTTGCAACTTGCCTCAAAACATGATGATCTTGGCTTCATCAAATGAAGACACTTTTCTTTTGGCTATCATTTAATGAAGTGCATGTATCTATCTTCTTTCATGTAAGGCTAGCTTAATTTATTTATTGACATTGTGTATAAAATATTTACGAGAATGTTTAGAATGAAAATTTTAATTAACTGTATTACGTAATATCAGTTCTTTACTGTTTCTATTTTTCCTCTAATCTTCGTAACAGAAGCAACGCTTGTAAAAAGTCTGCGTTTCCCTACTTTTTGTGGCCCCTAAGCTCATAGTTTGGAGTTACAGTTAAGTAGTCGAAGAAGAAAATTGTTCCTTCCAAATACCTAAACTCCCTTTAATTTTTCAACGACATTTTTTCGGTCTGGATCGAAACTTTGACCGGTAATATCGAGCTTTGAAGGTCTCACGATAGTGGGCAGTCTCTATTTTCAACCTTAGTGAGAGATAGCCCAAGCGATAACAAAGTCATCAGGTCGTTAGAATTAAAATATAGTGCGTAGATCCTCTCAATTCGAAAAACAGGCCAATTTTTGGTAAGACACCTTGTTAACATGCTAAAATAAAACCACTCCATTTAGGACACCAAGTCATCAAACATTGACAGTCGATCTCTTAATCATATGGAAAAATGCTTGGTAGCAACTTCGATACGTATACAACAATCAAAGACTCATACACCTCACCGGTTTTCCATATAGATACTAAATAAACACATTTAGTGCCTCCAAACTAATTTATATATGATTTCACCACAAGAGAGATTATTGATTCAAAGTGACCTCGTCGGAGACGAGAGATCATTGATTCAGTGTGGCCTCTTCGGAGACAATTTCCTGCATTAATTTTTCTATTTTGCAGGATCATTATCACCTAATAGTGAATTGAAGGCAACAAAGTAACTGAGGACACTTATCAAAGAAGCAAGGAAAGTTCGAGTTTTAGAAGTATAAGCAAACATAACTAGATTGATCACGATCAAGCAAGGTGCATAAAGCCCACAGCCGTGTGGAAAGGAATACAGCATGATTATAATACAATTCCACGGAATCTACAAAAAGCCAACAACATTTCAGTTCCTGCACTAGCTTTGTCTAAAGCCGAAATGTGATAAATTAACCTCCTAAATATGTCTAACAAACAAACATAATATGTGCGATTGTGCTAGGGAATCAAAATTTCTCTGACAACATTTGTTCATGTGTTAAACGATAGAGTTCTAATTAGGCATGTACAAGTTTCATTTGATTACGAAAAACGGCCATCTCTCCTCAGTCAGGTATTTGCACTTCCCGAAGTTTTCACACAGAGATAAAGAAACTGCTAAATTGGTCTATTCACCAGATTTATAATCACACCGATAGTTCCTCGTCCACTTGTGAAGGAGTCTAGAAATACAAATCCAAGAAGTTTCTGGAATCTTATGGCTAAAGTGTATGAATAAGGCTGAAATCACGTCAAGACTAAAACTGTGAAACTCAGGCTTCAACACCATGCGAATAAGCATTGCAGTCCACATCTCTGGGGCCAATTTCATGGCTTGACAAAGATAATGAAACCCATTAGCCACCCTCATTAGCATCGTATGGTCCTGCAAGTTGAGTAGAAGAAAGAAAGGACCTTGTCAATACCCTCTTTAAAGAGCATCCTATCCTTGTCATCCTCTTTCTTCAGAACTTCCATGTGCAAGGAATAAGCATATCTTTATGCCAAGTAGGAAAGTACTATTTCTTGGAATTTTTCTCAACTATTCAGCAGATTTTATCCAAGAGTATGTGGGGCCCAATAGGTAACATTTTAACCTTTCAGCCATCATACAAATCAAAGAATGCAGCAAAGATTTTACATTCACACACATAAAACAGACGGTAATTAAATTATAGAATTGGTAGAAACTTGACATAAGCTTTTAGCTAGCACATTGGACTGCTCTGATCCTAACTCATTTAAGGAATTGTAGGTCGCACCTATAACTATTCTCTCTACTATGCCAGCTAAGATGAGAAACAATGAAACAAAGATGATCAACAAACCTCTGATTTGGATGCTTCTCTTGTTTCAGATTTCTCATTTAACATGCAACTGATGGCCTCTTCCTCTAGGAAAACATCAGCTGCTCTAATTATATCCCGTAGAAGGAAAACACGCACTCTCCAACCTTTTTCAGACAAAATGAACTGGAAAAGGTCTTCAGTGGCTCCAACAACAGCACGCATGTCAAATGATTTCCATCCATAAGGATTTGAAGAAATTTCCCCATAATTAGGTGCCTCTTCGGTCGACTCTGAAGCCTGTTCTGATATTGCTGCCATCTGGAATAAGGTAAAACAAGGCTTACAAGCTCAACAAAAGTTGATCTTTAAACCAACATTTTTCTGAAGCATTTACTCATCGTACATATATAGAGGACATATTTACTCATCATAGGGATTTAGAATAATATCATAACGACAAATCCAAAGCATTACTTTGTTAAGAAAGGAAAAGAAAGATCATTAAAATGGTTATAAATAACTTAAATTCAAGGAGCAGTCCAATTTGCAATATGCATTACGAAGGAAAGGATAATATGGTCACACAACTCATCACTAGCAGACAATGGGTTAACAGTTATTACAAATGAATATATGATATACACTATCAAAATTTTCTCTCTCTAGTTGTAGGATCAATTTCAATTTGGAATGGAGCTATATAACCAAAATCAAAAAGCAACATACCAGTCGCTCAAGCCGATTCCATCTTATGGAGCCATCATTACAGATTAAAAGTTCTCTTAAAATCTTTCTCATATCAGGACTTGGGTCAGCCAAAAGCCTACCAATAATAAAAGGGTAAGCACTTTCAATGACTTTGAAGTTAGGATCAAGAACTTTTGCTGTGCCTTCCAGTGATCCAAGTGCTCGTATCACCAATGCATAATCAGGAGGAAGAGAGAAGTTGAACTCGTACATAACATCATATAGTTGGTTCATTATGGACTGTAATTGATACACGAGGCAAAGAAAATACAAACAAAAACGTTCAGTGATCTTGCATGGTCACTATATCTTTACTAAAGTAGTTTTTTGTAAGATGAGATATTAAAGATCCAATGATCATAGGATAATCGTGCACAATAGTCAAACTATTGAAAGACAGAAAACATTCTCAACAGGAATATTAGCTAGATTCCCTGATCAAAAAGCTAGGAAAAAGGCTTTTGCACAAAAGATAAAGACATACCTCGAAATCTCGAGACTGCCTCGTCCCATCACCAAAGGATGTTTGCAATGCATCCGAGACTTTTTGGATGTCAACCCCTTCAGGAATAAATCCCAAAGAAAGAAAGTCATTTGCCAAACCCATTGAGTCACGATTAACAAAGTGTACAAGCTGAAATAAATACAAGATTGTTAAAACGAAAAAAATGAACTCTAAAATAAATTCCAAATAAAATGTATCATCATTATCAGCATCACCCTAAATCCACCACCAACATCCATTTTCCAAAAAAGATAACAAAAACCTCAATGGAAAACTTCATTCATGGTAATAAGTTCAGGACCAACAATGAATTGAGAACTCAGAAACAAAGAACATTCAGCTGAAGATAAGAGCACCATTGTGAGGCATGCATTTGTAGGTGAAGGTAAAATGCACAAGAATGGTAGCATGCCAAAATTATATCATGACTGGGCATAAGGAATAAGTGAAGTGAGGATTAGGCACCCAAACCTATGTAAAAGCTCATTTACCATATTAAAGGCTATTGGAGGAATATATTATCAAAGTGCCTAGTCAATCCTGAACAGTATGAATGTCATTAGAAGACATGACTCATGCATAGAGTGAATAGGTAGTAAGCTAACTACCTAAACTCAGATGAGGCAGCATGTATGAATTAGAGCATGAGACAAAATTGATGTCTATTAATTCAAATATTGGCCTACACTAAAGGTCTTTTCCTTCAGAATTTCATAAGATAAATAGATTGTGATACGAAACAACAGAACGTGGGCTGTCTTTCAAACTTTCGTTATTGACCATCACTAAGAAGCCACGGAAAAAACTGATTGTGAAGTTGAATTTTGCAAATCATCAGTCGAACAGCCATTACCATCCGAATAAGTCCCACACGATAATGGCGAGGAATGTCTCCCATCATTCCAAAATCAAAATATGCAAGGGAACCGGCATCAGTGGCAACAAGATTCCCAGGATGAGGGTCAGCATGGAAGAAGCCTACCTCAAGTAATTGTTTTAAAGAGCAAGATAATCCCTGTCAAGTGGTGTTTAAAATCATCATAATCTACCATAAACAATAAGATTAAATTAAGTTCCACAGAATTTTCTAAAAATTCAGTTGAAAAATGTTGAACAAAATATAAAAGGTAAAGTCATAACATATTAACACTGCAAACGTTTTGCATTTGCTATACCAGATCAATCAGTTTTCTTCTGTTCAAACAGGCTGCCTTCAGTGCAGCTTCGTCTGTAAGTTTGATCCCATCCACCCATTCCATTGTAAGCACAGCTTTGCGTGTGAAATCCCAGTAGATCTTGGGAACTTTGACACAATTTGATTTCTTGAATTTCACAGTACCAACTGTGGCACTATGATAAATGATGTGATCATCGCCTAATCATAACAAGGAGGATTCACTGATATTAATCTATATTTTCAAAACAAAGAACAAATATGTTAATATAAATATATCATGATCGCCTGTGCAGTCACTCACACAAGGGCTTTTTAGATCTAGTTCAGAGAGACAGGTACATAATGGCTGCTTAGCTTTAACGAAGGATTAGACAGTTTTAAAAAGATGATATTTAAAAATGTTCAGCACAATGTCATGTTCCTTTCTCTTCAAAAACAGAAGAACCAAAAGAATTAGGGAAACAACCTCCTCAATACCATGTTCACTTACCAACTATTTATTTTACTTGTAGAAGAGGAATTTTAAATGTAGGCAGTTAGGGAAATCAAGTCCAGTGATTAATTTATATAGCCATGATGAAGAAGAATGAGTTATTAAATGAAGCCCATTGAAACAAAAGAGCTTTGAGTTTGTAAAAGAAATAAAAGAAGACAAATTAGTCAACCAGCTTTAATTTGGAGTGAAGAGTGGAATTGAAGTGACAGTAAGGGCACCAGTGGTTGAAATTCACTTATGCTAATTTTCCTTTGTTAGATAGGGAATAAGAATAAGTAAAATAAAATGTCCTAATTTGTTTATGACCTAAACTTATTTAAGAATCAACAATCCTTATTAGAATAGGATTTAATTTTGTTTTGGATATTTTACTTAGAAATCTACTTCCTACTAGAATAAAGTTTCTAAGAATTTCTCTATAAATGTGTGTACTCAGCCCTTCAATAAGAAAATATATTAAATTTTTTCTATAAACTTGATTTTTCAGTTACAAGTTGTAATGCTCTGATCTTTTAGCAACCAAAAGCCCTAAATTCTAGCTATATCCTAACATTCTAGCCTAAATTTCCATCAAATAAACATTACTGGAATTTACTGAAGTAAACATGCAATGGAGTGTAGAGAACTAGGAATCACAAAACCCTAAATTCTAGCCATATTAAACCCCTAACATTCTAGTCTAAATTTCTATCAATCAAACCATAAAATTCCAGCTAATCCAAACTTGAAATTTCAACAACCCAAGCTGAAATCCAGACCTGAAATCTGAATTTTAGCAGCCTGAGAACACTCAATAGCCCATCTTTCCTAGTTATAATGAGTTTTAGCTAGTAGTTGATGTTTCTTCTATTTGTCTTCCATCACCCATATACGTCAGCTTACACTATGGTTACTTCCCGAGTTTTGCATACATCAATACGATCTTCACAATATATATAAAAATATGCGCACACTTTTCACAAGTTTCAAAGGAACATACTTGGCGCACAACCATAAAGAGAAGCAAAGTGCTCTGCATTCTTCCCCTCCAATATGTAATCAATTTCATCAAACATATGCCTGACCTGTTCATTCAGGATAGAACTATTTTTTGATAATAGAACAAGACGAATTTTTTTTATTTTTTTATTTTTGTAAATTAACAACATGAAGCGTTACAAGTCATAGCAACGCAAAATGTTTAGACAAATAAATCCATTTAACCACTCTCTAATATATTATTATTCCAAAAATACCAGGAAAACAGGAGGAAAAAGGAAAGTAATATAGCTAACAAGATGTAAAAAAATTGAGATAAGTTGAATAGTAACAAGTAATTATATAGTTGTAACCTAAAAACTTTTCTTCATAAAATCTAAGGAACTCCATTTGGAGTTAAATCCAAAACCCTTGCAATATTCACAACAGACATGGTACTGCTATTCATTTAACTTCCACCATATCAAGTCAAGATCATTATTAATAGTGACACAAAACTCAACTGTATGGTCAAAAATTAGATCTATAGATAGCTCACCATCTCATTCACTGCTACAAGTAGATCCTTGCGGGCTTTTGCAAAACGCTTTAATTGGCCTCCAATCATATGAAATAATAGGGCATCAAGTGTCAACATAAGAGACATACCAGGCCTTTGTACTTTAACAGCCACAAGCTCACCAGAATGCAGATGAGCTGCAATACTTAAAGCAACAAAAGAAACTAACTAGTTTATCATCTTTTTTATGTTTTTCATTTTGGGAAGATAAAGGTCCACCTTAAGATATCAGAATATCAGAGCAAGGAAAATAAGAAATATAGTGAAAAGAAAGGCTATAAGTTTCCAGAACAATTCTTAAAAACTAGAACACAACAATTTTTTCAAATATTTCCCAGATAATTTATTAGGAGATTTATCTCACCTTTATACACCTGTCCTAGCGAAGCTGCTGCAATTGGCTCTGGACTAATGTCAGCAAAAACTTTTGAGACAGACACTCCCAGCTGGGACTCGATAGATTCAATTGCAACATGAGTTGGAAATGGCGGTATTTGATCCTAGCAATAGGGAACTTGAACATTAAGATTACTGAAATAACAAAAGCTGCACAAGATCTATTATCAGATAGTTGCACCGAATTATCCACACCTGTAATTTAGCAAGCTCTTGACAGTACACAGTTGGCAATATATCAGGTCTAGTACTCAGAGCCTGCCCAAGCTGTAATAGTAACTGAAGTTATCTAATAGTGGATGGTTACCACAAAGCAAACCAGACATGATTACATATTTAGAAATTTCAATCCATTCAAAATTTTGTTACATAGTTCCTGACACTAAAGTGTTCTGAGTGCAGAATCACAAAATATGTGTGGCAAGTCTAAACTTATTCAGTGCATAAATATTTACCCACAAAGCAAAACAAATATACTTCTCCAATTAGACAATGACTTGCTACAATTTTGTACCTTAACAGGGAAATGTGGTAAACTAATAAAGCAAAATTGAATACTGCAACAATAATATAGTTCCATAAAATATAAATTTAGCTGGATTGTCACTTGCCTTGACATAGAAAGGCCCCAATCGAATTAGAGTTTTCCGGAACTGCAAAAGGTTGCACACTGGTTATAGAGAAAATCCCTAACATTAGGTATTGTTCTTTTCCAAAGAACAGATCACAGATTTAAACAAGTAAGCATTTTCGGAAATGAATGGAAGTCTGTGTTTTGCTGCAACAAAACTTATACATGGGGGAACAAGTATTAACAAGTTAAAATTAAAAAAATTTGAAAAGGACAAATGGCTGAAATAGACATAGATTATAAACTAGAAATTCAAAGATTCCCATATTGGCAAGAAGTTCATATGAACATTTTATGACATGGCTCTTTTTAACACACAGAGTTCTTACATGAGAGCATAGCTCGTCTGCTACAAGCACTTTATTGTATTGAAGTCATCCTATAATCAGATGGATATTATGATTGTTTTCATCTGCAATTGTGGGAAAACGTGTTAGTGGTTACACGTTTATAGTTAGCTATTAAAGTTTTGTAGCATATTGGATCCCCAAAACTAGGCTGATTTAGTTAAGCTTCTTATTTTGTTAGGGTATCCCATGAATCATGAGGTCTAATAGCTCAATTTCCTTTCTAATACTAGGGTTTGTGTATGCTTGGCATGCTATAATACAATATATGAATGAAAATTCTTTTTTCAATATCTGATATGGTATGTTTTCTAGGACTGAAACCTTTGGTCTTCACAGCCTCTTTCTGCTCTATTATCTACCAAAACAGAATACCTTTGTCAGCCATCATTTATAGTGATTTATGGTTCAGATGAGACGTCTTAATTGCCTGGCGTTTGTTTTCTTACCGTAGATGTATGAGGTTGTAGAGACAACTGCTAAAGGCCGATCAGAGGAGGTTGTTAATCTCAACAACCTAGAAAACTGAAAAGTATTCAAGCTGGATAGAAAAAATTTACCTCTAGTGGTCAAGTTCATACGGTGCTAAAAGGCAAAGGAAAGATTAATCATCCTATGGATGCAATACCTAAGCCAGGCAATCCTCTTTTTGAAGCACAGGATGAATGATCCATGGAATAAGCAACAAATGCATGTTTTTGGCTACTGCTAAGGACATTTGGTATGCAATTAAAAAGACCTACTCCAAAGCTAGGGATGCAGCTCAAGTATACAACGTCAAAATGAAGACAATGGCAGCAAAACAGGAAAATAAAAGTCACCAAGTATGCCAGTCAACTGAAATCCTTATGGCAAGAACTTTGATCACTATAGGATGATAGAAACCAAATGACCTGATGATGTAGCTGTTCTAATGGACTTCGTTTAGCAATATGGGGTCTATGCTTTTCTCCTTGATATTAATCCAGAATTTGAACAAGTGAGGATCCAAATTTTTGGCAACTTGGAGTTTCCATGTTTTGATGAGATGGTGGCACTAATCCGGAATAATGGTTGAACCATATATCACAGAGAGCTTAGCAGTGGTTACTAATGGTAGCAAAAATTAGCTAAAAATGTGGAAAGAGCACCATTTTTTGAAAATGTAAAACCTAGTCAACCAAAAGGTCAAAATTGTGACGGCATGTGGTGCACTTTGCAAGGAAGTGCACCATACTTGTGAAAAGTGTCGGAAGTTTCATGGAAAGCCTCCAAGTCAATAATTGGGATAGAAAGGAGAGCAGTCAAGGAGTAATTGGCAGGCTATTGCTGCAATGCAACAAAGTGAATCAACAAGATAGGAGACAAGCAGTCGAAACCAAGTAGAGGTCAAGAGGGTGAGATCACTGACCAACAACCTTGGAAAACCTTCAAGTAATTGTTATTTTCCGTATTCAGGTGAGTTTCTCTTCTCCATTGAATTAAATGTCTCTTGTAAAACATTTGTCAACTCGAGTTATGGACAAAGGAGCTAACGACCATATGACAAATTCACCAAATATTTTTTTCACCTAGTTCTCATGTCCAAGTAATAGGAAAATAACCATAGTTGGTGGTTAGTTAATGTTTCTTTGACCACTATATAGGAATAGAGGTGTCAAAATAAGGCCATCACAAATCTTAAAAAATTAAGTCCATCAATTGGCATTTTCTATAGGAATTTCATTCAAAAAGCCAAAGTTGAGATACAGATTTCTAAAGAATCTACTGTGGCAGTATCACTAACAATAGGAACTCAACAACCAAAGGGGGAGCAAGATTAACCCAAAGGATTTACATAGGCCATATTGTTCGGCATGCAAGAACAATTCAAGGAACTGGTGAACGTGCTTTGCCAACAACAACATATTCCTAAGCTAACTGATGGAACAACAACATCCTCAATAGATCAACGGCAACAAAGCATCCTAGGGGCCACAAAGGGACCAGCAACACCATCAAACCCAGAGGATTGTCGATGAGAGACAAACTTCATGGTTACTTCATTTTCAAAGGAAGGGCACAAGAACAAGACCACATCCTTCAGCACATTGCAAGACAACAACTTTCTAATCCTCTAGTGAGGTCAACCTCATCTACCTATGCAGTGTATCCATGAATTTCTTCCCCAAGGATCTTCTAATCCTTATGTAGCAGTACACCCCAACAAATCTCCACACCCACCATAGCCTTCTCAAAAACCAAATCCTTACTGTTAACATTCCAGCTGGGAACAAAGACATATCATTCATCGTTGTGCATTTGGAAGTATCAACTTGGCAAAAGTCTACACATATGTGGAGGGCCTTTGCGCTAGCACATCTTTCAACCTCTATCTTGATGATAGGGCTCACCACAACTACTATGGAGTTTGTTCAACGTTCAAAGGCACCACCCTCTTTCCTTTTCTTTGACTTGCTTGCCTTTTGACGAGCTACAAACAAAAGCTTGTGCATATCCATCCCATATCCATTGAACATCAATAACATATACTAATACAAAAAACGAACATGAAAAATTCACATATAGACCCTACCGATCGATAATGTCTGCTTTTACCAACAATTCTTCCAACAACAATTTCGTTAAAGGAAGCAAATCCTTAAGATCTGAAAAGCCTTTTGCCTATGAGGCTACGAGGGAGTCTGATTTCTATCTCTTGTTAAAGCCAAAATCATCCCCTCTTCAAATCTTCCTTAACGCTGATCCTCTCTAGTCAAGAATAACAAACAATGCTTCCAACTATGGGCCCCTTAAAAGGTTTAATCAAACTCATTCCAAGCTTAACATTTAGATTATACCACACTAGATCTTTAGTTTAGGAGAAGCTAAAACATATATGTAGTAGGCTTTATCTTCCAAAGAAAACAAGCTACTTGAAATGAGGAAATAAGATATCAAGTATGAGGGTGAATTCGTCCCATCACCAGGCTTATCACTCCCAGGACTCTTGAGCAGAAGTCATCTAGAGGGAGTTGCATCCCACATTTGAAGCTATCATAGTAAATGCTTATCTCCCCAAGCTTAACAAAGCAAGTCCTCTACATGGGCACCAAAACTTTATGTGATAAGGAAGGACAAATTCAGATCTCATCACCTTTAGGTGAGTTAGTTTGATCTTTTCCTAGTAACCCTCTGACTCAAACCACACAATGGACTCGATATAAGGGATGATGATTCTACAAGCTCCTACCTTGCCCCTCCTAGTAGACTCACTACTACTTGACAACCTAAATCCATCCAACTCACGCCTAGAGACATCAAATTTGGGGATCAAATAACTTGAATGAGACATAGCTACTCCAAATAAGACGAATAATAGCCCAAGTAAGCTTATCGATGAAGAGACAAAAAGAGCATGGAAAGAATGGTCGGAAGAAAGCAGCAAGAAAATGATGAAAACCTTCCTGAAGTGTGCAATAGAGAACAGAGCGTAAAGATTCTAAAGGAAGTAAAGGGAGTTTTACCTATAAACTCGTCAAACAGCTTAGGTAAGCTAAAAATGGACGGCCAAGATTCAGGAACCTTTCTACTTCTCCAGTGTGCAACAATTACCCACCCTACCAAAGATTTCGTGAAAAAATAAAAGTACAACGATCAATGATAGGCTATCAAGAACCGAGAGATCATCTATAGATCATGCATTGCATGCTATCAAAAAAATTTTAGCCCATCATGTTGTCTCGCCTCAGTCGTTTCCATGCTTCAAGCAACATTTGTTGGCAACCCATCCACAAGCTCCATTCCTTTCATCTATATCTTGCTCAAGGTTTATGGAGCTCTTCCTTAATGTCTATCACATACTTCTAAAAGGCCTGACAAGTTTCATCGCAAGTTTGTATCTGAAACTTAAGGGGGTATTAATAAACATAGAAGCAAGAGCCCACTCACTTGGAGTACGTAGGGCCATCTACCTGCACTGACAAACCAGTTAGGAGCATTTAATGCCTATTATATTGGACTGAACATTTAACTCCTACCATACATTAAATGATGATGACTGGTATGGTAGGTATTACAAAAGTTTTCCTAAGCACCGAACATATACTGCAAATTACGCCTACTCCTTTGCACGGCAATCTCAATTAGGTCTATTTAAGCAAGATTCAACCTTCCCACGTGATCGTTGACAAATTAACTTGTTTTCAAACACCCTCAAGTGTTTAACTCTCATACTTTTGAAGATTATTACGAAAGCACTAAACTAAAATAGACAAAAATAAGAGCACAAAAGAGACACAACAAATGCTAACCTTTATTACTTCCCTCAGAGTATACAAAGGAATGTTCTCTCAATCTAATGTGAGGAGCAAGACTCAAATGAGCTATTTATAGGCACCTCTAGCTTGATAGCTAAAATAGAATCCTAACTAAACATAACTAGATAGATCATATTGTATTCTAATCAAATTACATCACATTATCCAATAATATGATACCGCATCTAAGCCTATGTTTGGATGGAGGGAAAATAAGAGAAGAGAAAGTAAGAGAATTGTATTTCTCTTGATTTCCATTGTTTGGACAAGAATAAGCAAAAGGAAATTGAGAGAATTGAGAGGAATTGAAGGGAAATTTGGTCCATTTTTATTTCCCACCAAATTGGTGGGAAAAGGAGGGAAATGCAAGATAAGATAAATAAATTACTATTATATCCTTCTTTAACTCAGCCTTTTTATCTAGTGCCTTTG
>JAOTAZ010000220.1:19876913-19889337 GCA_025629785.1 Erythroxylum oxycarpum | reverse complement strand
GCCCCGATCTATTCAGGAAATAAGAAATCGAGCGGATAAGTATATTCAACTGGAGGAAGTATTGAAAAATACAAAGCATAGAGCGGACGATCGAGAGCCAAGCGACAGAGCCGAAGATTCACATAAACGGCAGAGGGATAGATCTAGCTGGAGAAAGCCGACCGACTGACAGGATCAATGACGTGAGTCCTTTACCCCACTCAACAGGTAATATGCGGAAGTGTTGGAGGTCATGAGAGTTGAAGGAGAACCCTTCAAGGAACCCAATGCAATGAGAACTCCTCTAGACAGAAGGAATCCTTCTTTCTACTGTCGCTTCCATAGAGATGTTAGTCATGATATGGAGCATTGTTGGGACTTAAAAACAGAAATCGAGCTCCTTATCTAAAGGGGAAGGTTGCGTAGATTTTTGAAGCACAGAAACAATGTCGATGGAGATAATGAGGGTAAGACCGATCGGTCCGACAATTAGCGAAGGTCTTAGAGACCGAACGATAGGAATAGTACGGGGGAAATGATAGGAATACTGATGATCGACGAGACACGAGGACACAGTCCAGGGCGAGAGACGATAGAAATACCGAGCGACAAGATGACTGACCGGTTGGGGTCATTAATATGATCTTTGGGGGTAGTGCAGCAGGAGGTTCGACCGTTAAGGGTAGAAAAAGGTATGCCAAGCAAGTCATTAAAGACTCGTCAGCCAAGATAAAGCAGCAGCACGATGGAATGATTTCATTCGATGAGTCCAATCTAGTTGGTATCAACTGCCCTCATGATGATGCACTAGTGATCACTCTAAACATGGGAGGTAGTGAAGTAAAACAAGTAATGACTGACACAGGCAGCCCGGTCGACTTGCTCTATTACGATGCATTTAAGCAGATGGAGATATCGGAGGACCGATTATTGCCAATCGAGGGACCCATTAAGGGGGTAACAGGAGCATCGGCTTATCCTTTCGCCCGAGTCTCCTTGAAGGTAAAGTTCGGGCAAAAGCCATGCCAGGTAGAAAAAGATGTTGAGTTTTTGGTTGTAAAGTTTGTAGGGGCTTACAACGCAATAATCGAAAGGGCTACACAAAATGCCCTCAGAGCGGTCATCTCAACTTACTATCAAGCAATGAAGTTTTCGACTGCCCATGGCATTGGCAAAGTCAAGGGTCAACAGAGAATTGATAGGGAATGCTACTTGGCAGAAATAAGAACCCTTGAAGGAGCAGTAGTTTTAACAAGTTTTTTGGATGTAGGAGCTGAGGAAGAAATAAAGTTTTACGATAAAATGGAAAAGCCGAGCGACATAAAGATTGGGGGTGACGTTCTGAGGAAGGCTAAAATGACTGGGAAACACTCTGGGATGATTGGTCAGACGTTGGAAGGACCCGTTTGGGTGGTCAAACAAGTCAGATATGACTTCTGCCTCCTACGCGATACGAGCGGCAGAAACTTAAGGGCGTTCCACCAGTAGATAAGCTTTGTTTTAACCCATTTGTTTCTTTGTTGCATACTTTGTTATTGCTTATGCTTTGTTATGTTGCTGGGTACCTTGTTCCTGGCTCTGCTAGTCAGGTTTTTTAATGGCCTACGCCTTCGTCATCATTAATAAAGAATTTTCAAATTTTTCGGCACAAAAAGTCTCACCAAAATGCGCTAAAACGAAAGACAAACTGACTGCCTTAACACATCGCTCGGCTTTCGATATAATTCGGCCCTCGAGCAACGCTTGGGCCTCGACATAGTTCGACTAGGTTGCCAAGACAAGATTCTTGCAACCAGGCGATGTCAAGTCACAAAATCTTGGCATCGCTCGGCATTCGACACCGTTCGACTAGGTTGCCAAGACAAGATTCTTGCAACCAGGTAATGTCAAGTCACAAAATCTTGGCATCGCTCGGCTTTCAACACTTCGCTCGGCCAAGTCCTTAAGACAAGATTCTTGAAACCGAGCAAAGCCAAGAACCAAAATTTTCAATCGAACAGTACCGAGGATGATCGATCCGAGACAACGCTCTAGCTCGTCACATGCTACTCGAAAATGCAATTTCTTATTCAAATTTAATGGCAATTTGAGCGCGATCAACTTCAGCCGAACACTCTAGTTAGTTACGAGCTATTCGAAGTTATGCCAAGTCAATGGCAGTTTAAAGTTTTCGTTTGTAAGATCAGCAGGGCAGAGGATGAAGCTACAAAATACAATTTTTATTTATTTTATTTATATCTTTCTGGTCACAAGCCTGACCAGATGAGCTTCAAAAGGAGGAAAAATAAAAGATTATCCCTCAATAGGAGGGGAAAAGCCACCAACCGGTCCTAGAGAAGCAGCTTCAGGGGTCGACATAATAACTGAATTGGCAGGAGGGGAGGTCGGAGGAGCGACCGAGGCAGGATCAAAGCCTGCAGGAAGAACTGGAGAAGCACCCTCGTGAGATTGCCTTCCCTCCTCGTCCGAGCTGAGGTTCAGCTCTTCATCTGGAACCACCACTCGTTCCCCCTCGATCATCTCCCTCATTTCCTCCAAAGAAAGGCCGAGACCGGGGGGAATCATCGATACGGCGTAATCCTCGAAGGAAGGACAATCCGACCTGTCAGGAACACAAACGTTGTGACAACTCTTCAAGATGGAAAAAGCCAGGTCGCAAGCATACTCATGGCACTCCCTATGCAAATACCGCTCTTTCTATCGTTTGATCGCAACGATTCTTTCCCCCTTTATAGAGCTGCGCAACTCTGCTAGCTCTTTCCCAGCTCTTATCTTGCCATCCACCACCTGTTTCCAATCCTGAAGGAATTTGGATCGGAGCTCTTGTGCCTTTTTTACCCTAGACTCGGCAGTGAGCGCCTTACTCCTCAAATAATCGTTATCGAGTTGCAGCGCCTGACACTTTTTCTCCAGCTCGTCTTTCGCTGGGACCATCCTGCTTTTCTCCTCCTCTCCTGTAATGAGCTGAGCTTTCAAAATGCTCCTCTCCTCCTCCCAAGATTCCTTCTCATCCCTTTGCTCCTCCTTCAAAGAAGAGAGTTGAGCCCGCATGAGGTCCTTCTCATCCTTTGTCTCCGACAGCTTGGCCCTCAAAACACGGACCTGCTCAAGAAGATCTTTGATTTCCTGATCCAACGATTCGGAGACCCCATCGAGCTGTTCGAATCGTTGATACGTGGCAGAGGAGAGCGCCAGACCTCTTACACAACAGCGCACGAGACTGCCCAACAGCTCCTTATTGTCCAGTTTGTCCAACACCTCCTCGTCCTGGCAAGGAATAGCTTTCTGAGCAATCTGCAAGGACACCTCGATGTCCCTGAGTGAAGCAGTCTCATTCAGACTGATCTTAGATAGCCACTTCTTGGAGCTGGTCGCTAGCTCTTTTCCCTTGCCTTTCTCTTTTTCCTTCTTCCCCCTGCCTTTATCCAATGGGCAGGGCGGTGGGTCGAGAATCCGAAAGCCTTTTTTCCTCCTCTTTAGGGGCGGTTCCACCTCTTCCACTTCCTCCTCATCGAGTGCACCTGCCAGTCGGGCTACCAACCCTGGCCGTTCGGGAGCAACAGCTAGCGCTGCAGACGACTCAAGAACAGCAGGCTGAGCGATGCCTTGCTCGGGCACCGGTGGTGGAGCAACCTCGATGCTGCTCTCCCCTCTCCTTGCCTTCGACTTCTTGGCTTTCGACTGGCCTTTGGAAGGTTTGGAGGGTTCGGGAAAATCATCGATCCTTGCCATATCTGGATACCAATAAAAACAGGTCAGACGTTGAAAATAGTACGTCAGCATGCGGTAAGTGTGCAGATTACAAAGAGTCGACCAGAAGGCATAATCTATTCTCTTAGCCTGCTAATTCGGGGCGGGGCGTCGATTAAAAATGAATCGGCCGAGGCCCCCCCACGGTACCCCATGATGAGACGATCGAAGTCGTATCGACCGAGAGCCTTAATGTGATCGACCACCTACCATTCCTCCCTACTAAGGAGCAGACTCGACATATCATTCCATTGCTCGGCCAGGGGATACCTCCACGACCTGGAATCAAAGAGTGATCCTGGAGGTCTCACAAAGAAGTACTTCGTCTGCCAAGCCTGGACTTTGGAGGCGGTCCCAGCAGGACGGTAACGGGCATCTCTATACTGGAGGTGGGGGACCCCGGCCCCAGCGCTCGAGCTTTGATTCATCCGCAAGAAATGGCGCATAAGGCCGATCGAAGGAAGGCACCCAAACTGATGGCACAGTAGCGCCAAGCCATTAGTAAACCTCCAGCCGTTCGGAGGAATCTGGCTCGGCCTCAACTAGTAGGTGCAACACACCTTGTCAATAATAGGGGCATAGGGGAGCTTCGCACCACCGACCGAGAAAATGTTGTCTGAAACAGCAAAGTATCCTCCTGAACTGCTATGAATCCGTTCGCTCCCAGCAGCCAGTCTGGGTCCCCACGCCGCAGGGATGTTGTTCTTGATGACCGATCAATTTAAATCCCCCGCGGTCATTGTAGATCGGTCATTCGGCTGACTCTCGATAATTTTTCTGTCCTTCCGGGCGCTCGCCCCCATTTCCTCAGTTCCCCCTGCCTCAGGCGCATCATTCCCGCCAGCTTCTGGCACTTCTACTATTTCCGCCATTGGTACTAACGACCCAGCGGTTTGGGAGGCTCTTTTGGCGGTTTCCTCCGTGGGACTAACTTCCTCTCTAGGACTAACTGACGACATCACTAGGAAAAAGAAATTTGAGGAGAAAGGGTTGGAGAAAGGACGTACCTAGTTTGGTGGTCGGAAATTTGGAGATAGCGGAAAGAAAGCTAAAAAAACTAAAAGCAAGAGGGTGCAAAGGAAAGCAGAATGGAAATCGGAGAACGAAATAAGTGTGAAGAAGGTCTGTAGTTTATCAATCCTGAGTATTTATAGAGGATTGGCTGAACGGACGTTCTAACCAATGCTTGACGCGTGGTAAACATCCGAACCAACGCGGACACGCGGCTGAATCTGAGTTGAAGTGAATTAGGGTTGTTTGAAAACCAAAACGGCACACTAAATGAAGGGACACGCCTGACGGCTGCACAACAGTTAAAAGGATGCACCCGACAGTTGTACAGTAGCCAGAAAGACGTACGTGACAACCTATCAGAAAATGCGAGCCGTCAGTAATGATCACGCCTAGAGCTCTATTTAACTTTAGCCATCCAGTCAATCGGTCCTGCTACTATGCTTCCCCGACTGACTTTATCGCTACACCCGATCGACCTGCCATATTGCTACAACTGATCAGTCTGTTACCCGAGACACTACACCTGCTCAACCGGCCGCATTACAACGGAATCGGTCGATCGGGCCTAGCACGAGCTACCTAAGAAACATGTTGTCTCATACTTATGTACTCCTTCGACCCTTCCTTTAGCTCAGACTCGAGGAGTAGGGGGCTTATGGTCGGGTCGGCTGTGCTAGGTCCATGCCCAACTCTACACGTCCGCGGCCCATCAGGAGTTAGTCTCCCATGCAAATACAAAGATCTACGTAAAGACCTAAACCTAGCGTCCACGGCATATATAAGGTACTATTCTACCATGATACAGGTACGACAAGACAACCCTAATTTTCTTTCTGTTTTCTACGACCAATTCCCTCTCAAAAAGACTAACTTGAGCGTCGGAGGAGCCTTCCGGGAACCAACCCCCGGTGAGCCTTTACTTGTTTTGCAGGTATTCAGCAGCCAAAGCTACACAAAATCATGGATCCAAACAATGATGTTCAGCCCCAGCAAAATCCGACTGAATCACAAACAATTGAAATACATAAAATCACTAATAAGAATATAATTCTAATTCCTAAACACATGATTATCATCTAAGAAACAACCTTAAAACACATTTTAACCTCTGGAAAACTTACTAAAGTATACACCTACCAGAAAAAAAAAACGAACCTGATTATAAAACTAGGCTTTGATACAAAAATTTGATGCAACCCTAATCGATAAGTCTAGTAAGATTTGATATTAATAAGAATAGGAACAAGGATTATTCTATTGAAATGGGTTGATTTAAGATCATGAACATAAAAACATAATGAGAAGGATATGAAATCTTCACACTTTAGAAAAGAAGGGATCATGAGTGATAAAGGTTTTTATTGCTACTAGTAAGTTAGACAAGACTTGAAGTTTTTTTAGAAAACCTAATATAATGGTAATCTAAAAGATTAAAGAACACTATCCAAAAAATTTTGTTCCAGTAATAATAATAATGATAAGCTCATAAGAAAGCTTCGTATAAACATAAATCCTAAAAATCAGAGTTCCAAAAAGAAATAAGATCTTGAAATAAAAAAGTTATGATTAATTAAAACACATATTTGGCACCTGTCTTGGGATACATCGGTGCCAATTTATTCTGAAACTCCCAATGTATGTAATAAAGACAAGTATGGTGCTAATTAGAAGCTAGACTCTACAGTCAATTTGCTTCTGCTTCTTTAGTCTACAAAAACATTGCAAGTCCAGTGCTAGTCACAAGTATGGCTCTAGAGCCAATCACCTTCTGTTTTTTAACCTCCCACAAGTTACTTCATGACCCGCGTCAATACTCGGCATCATTTACGTTTTGAAACTGTAATCCTCTTCTTGCTTCTTTATTTGGATCAATATTATAGGTCTATCTTCTAACTTCTTGGAGTAGCAAAGCTTCATTCGTTGCATTGAGATCTACCATGAAGTTGTTGAGGACTTTTTTGGCCTTTCCTACTTCATGTTACCGGTCCTCCAATGGACCCTCAACAACTTTGATGTTCAAGTATTAGATTTTTTATTCCCATCGTTAAGTCATGTGAATAAGCTAGGATTTTTCAATTCTTATCATTCATAATAGATACCTCATACATACAGCCTATGAATATTGAATTCGAAGATATGCTTCTCGTATTTTGTAATCTAGTTTCTTAGAAATATTTAACACGTATAATACACTTATCTAAACCAAAATATCCTTTCTTTTTAGTCAAGTTTGTTTAACATTTTTTCATGGAATGACCTATAAGATGCCATCTTGAATTTCATTTTCTTGGGCATGAATATGTAACTGTGCTCCAATACTCGAGGTACAACTGATTGGTTTATTTTACCAAGTGAACAAAAGTTATATTACATTCAACAAAAGTTAATAAGAATTATTTCTGGTAACTAAATAGTAGTTATTGAATACTAAAATTAATATTACGAATGATAATTATATATTAGAAGGACTTTTAAATTTTAATTATATAAAATTTTAAAATTATCTGAAATATTTTTTGATATTGATTCGTATTATATCATATACAGTACACATTTCGGCACGATCTTCGGGCAATTTCAATTTACCCACCGTGCCCTGACTTTCAAGATAAAGGTTTTTGGAGTCGATTAGTACATTAACTAAACACGCAATTATCGGACAGTTGGTCCTGTAATTCCGCCGTGACATGACAAAGAATTCCAAACACGCGCAAGAATACTTGTCCGTGGACTTGCAATTGACTTGTATAAGTCTTCTGGTGTCTTATACGCGATATGCATGGAGATAAAAGGCAAAGAATGATAAAAGACCCAAGCAGATGGAATTCGAGGAATTGCTAACATAATGGCGTCTTCCACTGCTAATATAGCTAACCGTCAAGTAGCTTTGGGCATTTGCCACATTTTTCTGTTTTTATCTTGTGATCTGAAGTGGGCTCATGGTGCTAGAACAGCAGCACTAGTTCATCTTCTAAAGGAAACCAAGTCTCTTTTGCCACTAGCCTCTTGCCCATTTTCCACAAAAGGTCACTTTCTTCCTTTCCACTAGTTAATGCACGATCTGTTATAATTCTGAGATTCCTCTTTCCTTTTTACTTCAAGTGGTGAATATAATAGTTGTCTAATTTTTCAGGTTGTGAACAACAAGTTCAAGGAGTGAAAAGGTCTAATAGCCGTTTCCCAAGATCGGCACTTGGACAGCAGAATTTGTATCCTGGTTCCTCCAAGATTCTCAGGAATCAATCAAGAGTCCGCTCTTTGATTTCTGTAGAAACAAAATTGACGTACAGTACAGAAATGTATGGAGAAGGACTTATTCTGCCTCTAACCTCATTAACCGACGGCAATTTTGCTGTCAAACTTGGTTTTGGCACCCCGGCTCGCGATTTCAACTTGATTTTCGACACAGGCAGTGATGTCACTTGGATAAAGTGCCAACCTTGCTTTGAGGGTTGCAACAGCCAAGACTCCATTTTCGATCCTTCCTCTTCTTCAACATACTCAAATGCTACTTGCAATGTTCCTACCTGCAGCTACAGGATCCCATACAATGACGACTCCTATGCTGCTGGGGACTATTCAATTGACACCCTCACCATGACGACCGAAGATGTTTACAGCGGCTTTGTTTTTGGCTGCAGCCATAATATTGGTGGTGATTTCGGAGGAGCCGACGGAGTTTTAGGTATTGGACAAGGAAAGTACTCTCTAACGGCTCAAACTGAGACAAAACTTTTCAAAGTTTTCTGTTACTGTCTTCCTTCCACAGAGAGCACTCCTGGGTACCTAGTATTTGGTGTCCAAGCATTTGAAACCTGCCAACCCGATACTAGTAAAATGATACCACTCATATATAATCAAGACCAAGATATTTTCGTTAACTTCACTGGAATAACAATTGGCGATCAAAGACTGGAAATTTCTTCGTATATTCAGTCATCAGTGAAGACCAAAATAGATTCGGGGACTGTCATTACTCGTCTACCTCAACCATTATATTTAGCTCTTCAATCTGAATTTGCGATATTGATGTCTCCGTATCCACCTGCTCCTCCATCGCAATTCTTGAACACCTGCTATCATCTTGAACGGCACATTAGTTGGACCCCACCTAAAGTTGTGCTTCATTTCGAGGATTATATTGATGTTAATTTGGACCAATCTGCCATTGCCATTAGAGAAGATGATCATGTTTGCTTGGCGTTTGCCGCTATTAATGACACAAGTGAGTTGATTATTATTGGCAACCAACAACATCGGGAGTTGAATGTTTTTTACGACGTCAGTGGTAAAAATATTGGAAAGTTAGCTTTTGGGCCTGGTTGCACAAACTGACACTCAAAATTTAGCATTTCGAGCTTGAAGGAGATTATTCGACTCTGGTAGTGGCCATTTCAAGAATTTTTTAAATAATTGAATAAGAAACTTGACGGACAAGGGTAAATCTACTCTATGACAGTTTTTGAGATTGATGTGTTGTGTTGCGTTGCTTTTTGCTGTTGTCTTGTGATAATTAACTAAGCTGTAATTTGTTTTTTTCCTATTTTTGAGGAAATAATAATAATGAATTAGGCTATAAACGACAAGCAAAAGTTACAAAGCAGCTACAAAGAGCTATAAGTATTGAAAACCAAGCATTAGAAGCTTATAAGCCTAAGACAAAATGCTGCACTAGTTAATAGGCTTATACATTCTACATTATATTTTAGTATTCTTTATTAAGGAGTCTGGACTTGTGTATGTGCATGTCTCCTCTGATTTGCATGATTTACTAAATTGTTCTGTCAAGAAAAAAATCTACATTTTTTCATCCCATATACCTATTATTAGACATGCTATAGCTAGGTTGAATGACCACTCGATTGTAGATTCAGGATGTTCGATTTCACTGCACCATCTCCTTATACAATTCCATCTTAAAAATTGTACATTTTGTCATCCCATATAGCTTTCATTAGACACGCTATAGCTAGGTTGAATGACCACTCGATTGTAGATGTAGGATGTTTGATTTCACTACACCATCTCCTTATACAATCCCATCTTCTAGGTGCATCATGAATAAAGCATTGGTGTAATACATATTTCCAGATACTATTAACATAGGTATATTGAAAAAAGAAGTGTTCAATACTTTCTTCAGCTTTTTGACAAAGAATACACCAATTAGGGATATTTAGCAATCTCTACATCATATCCATCGTTGGTAACTTATATTTTATAGCTAGCCATAGATAGCTTGATGCCCTTGGAAGAAATTGCTTGTGCTAAACAACTTTGTGCTAGGGAACCCTGTTATAGTGTTTCTGCATAAAATTCCTGTAAGATTGGTTGCTAAACTTACCATTTCTTAGATTCTTCTAGTAAGCATAATCTTTCCCTCCACTTAAGTTGGAGTGAACAATTTCTTCATAAATGGGTCTAGGGATAGAGCTTTGTATAAAGATCAACTAGTGCATCAAATGTTGTTGCTTTTTATTGATGACAGGTTTGAGACGTTCCATAGCTTGCAAGTTAAGAAGAGTACCAAGAGATGTCTAGATGTCAAACCAAAAATTGGTTTGTTTGCCTTCTCCAATGTGATAAGTAAATTCATTTCTTAACAATTCCGTGGTTTTTTAAATGGCTTTCAAGGTTGAAGAATAGGAAGATTTAATCTTCATGGTCCATATGCTGCTATTTTTTATATAGATCTTATGAATGCATCTACACCATAAGGAATGCTTGTCAGTGTCAGTTAATAACCTCTATAACCTCTTAGATATCATAGCATTGCTCATTAGTTTTAGAGAAATTATTCCCAAACCACCTTTGTCCTTAGGTAATAACTATTTCCATTGCATTCAAGCTCACTTGACACTGTCTTCATTCCCATTCCAAAGAAACCTGCTACATATCATATCTATTAATGTAGCCCCCCTCACCGCAGGGTACACATCGGGATACCCATAAGTCGCACCGACACGTAACCCACGTCCCGAAATTTAATACCTGTCCGATCGAATAGATGAGGATACTGACTCCTCATATGCTCCTCAGTCTCCCAAGTAGCTTCCTCAGAAGAGTGGTTCTTCCAAAGGACTTTCACTAATGGAATCACCCTGTTCCTCAGCTGCCTGACCCGTGATCCTATAATTTGTACCGGCTCCTCGACATAACTCAAATCACTGGTAACCTCAATCCCCTGAGCCGGAATCACATGAGTCGGGTCTGATCGGTACCGTCGGAGCATACTAACATGAAACACATCATGCAACTGGGACATCTCGCTCGGTAATGCCAATCTATAAGCCAAAGGTCCTATCCTCTCAAGGATCTCATACGGACCGATGTACCGAGGACTCAACTTGCCCTTACGGCCAAATCTCAGCACTCCTCTCCAAGGTGACACTCGGAGAAACACTCTGTCACCTACACTGTACTCCATCTCTCGTCGATGCTGATCCACAAAACTCTTCTGTCTGTCTTGAGCCGCCTTGATGCGACTCCGGATCAACTGTACCTTATCCATTGTATCCTGAATCAGCTCGGGACCCTCTATCGATCTCATACCCTCTTCGTCCCAATACAGTGGCGATCGACACGGTCGCCCATACAAGGCCTCATACGGTGCCATCCCAATACTACTCTGATACTGGTTATTATATGCAAACTCGACCAGAGCCAAGTATTGATCCCATGCTCCTCTGAACTCCAATACACAAGCCCGAAGCATATCCTCAACAGTCTTAATCGTCCTCTCACTCTGCCCATCTGTCTGAGGATGAAATGCTGTACTGAAGTTCAACCTAGTACCCATAGCAGTCTGTAGGCTCTTCCAGAACCTCGAAGTAAATCTGGGATCCCTGTCTGAGACTATCGACAACGGAACCCCATGCAACCGCACAATCTCTGCCACATACATCTGGGCCAACTGATCGAGAGTATTGCTCTCCCTCACTGGCAAGAAGTGAGCCGATTTAGTCAACCGGTCCACTATGACCCAGATAGCATCATGCTGCCTCGGTGTCCTAGGCAACCCCATGACAAAATCCATGGTAATTCGCTCCCATTTCCACTCCGGAATGGGCAACGGATGCAACTTCCCCACTGGAGCCTGATGCTCCGCCTTAACCTGCTGACATGTCAGACACCTGGACACATACTCTGCTACTTGCCTCTTCATACCTGGCCACCAGAAATGCTGTCTCAAAGTATTATACATCTTGGTCGTACCAGGATGCATAGCATAGGCAGCTAGATGTGCCTCCTCCAAAATCTCCCGCCTCAAGTCCTCAACATCTGGCACACACAATCTCTGTCCTATCCACAAAGTCCCATCTCTCATTTCAAACTCTGAATCTGTACCAGTCTGCACTCTCTCCATCAGTCTCACTAAAACTGGATCTTGATCCTGAACTCTCCGGATCCTGTCATGCAACATCGGCCTAAGCCTCAGAGTAGCTATCAGAGCTCCATCCTGACCTAAATCCATCTGTACATTAAGAGCTCTCAACTGAATCAGACCAGGCAACCTCGAAACCTGAATCTGAGCTGCACTACCATGCGATCTCCTACTCAATGCATCAGCCACCACATTGGCCTTCCCTGGATGATACTCAATCGTGCAGTCATAATCCTTCAGTAACTCTATCCATCTCCTCTGTCTCAGATTGAGCTCTCTCTGACTCAACAGATACCT
>JAOTAZ010000220.1:19732683-19761981 GCA_025629785.1 Erythroxylum oxycarpum | reverse complement strand
ACCCATCTTTTCTACTTTCTTTTTCAAACCAAATAAGAAGAAAATAGCATAGATCTTACCTTGTCAAGCTTGATTTCTCCTTCTTTCTTCTTCCTTCTTCCTTCCTTCTTCTTTCACGATTTCTCCTTTCTCTCTTCTCTCCCACGGTTCTCTTTTTTTTTCTCTCTTTCCCACGTTTTTCTCTCTTCTCTCTTGTTATACACGACAACTCTCTTCTTCTTCTTATTTCAAACTCATTTATTGTGGCCTTTTTTCCATTTTACCCTTCATTAAACTTGTCCTTCCCATTTTGCCCCATATGTCTATTAAAACTAACATCTTAAATTCTTATTTTAATCAGGTAAATGAAGTAATTTGATAGCACCTCCTCCTAGAGAAATGTTCCTGTATGTCTTATGTTTCCATTGACACCAAAATTACTCAATTTGGTTCAGTAATCTAAGAGTTATGGCCCAAACACTTTCGGACTGTTACTAAACCAAGACTGTACACTATAGCCAACTTCACTCCAAAAATTGAAAATCTTAAGGACTGAATTGAAGTTCTATTACTTCAGATAATTTGTAGCTCCATGTCTCTAGTTTATTTAGAAATAAGAATCAACTCATTTGGAGCTCTAAAGATCAAGATATCCTCAAAATATTAAAGCATGTTCAGTAAAACACCCAACTCATATTCTCCATCCGAACCCGTCAATTTCGTTCAATCAATATTTTTCGAACCAAGTCCAAAATCTATAAATTCTTGTGGAGAGATAGAGAAATGTATTAGGAATCTATCGCTTCAAGAATCACCTCAAATGGAGATCGGAAGAAGACGTTATGACTAAACGAATTCAACATGTTCATGTCCAAACTCACATTGCACATTCCATGGCACAAATGCCATAACTTTTTCTACAAATTCCGGATTGATTTTGTTTTTGAACGATTTGAAAGAGTACTTCGAGATCTACAACTTTTGTGAAGAACTCAGAGCGAGATTCAGCCTCTAAAAGGGTCAAAAATAGGATAGAAGAAGCTAGCATAAAATGAGATGGTCAAACTGAGACGAAAAAAATCAAACTGGGATGGTCAAACTGAGACAGAAAAAGTCAACTGAGACAAAAAAAGTCAAACTGAGACGGTCAAACTGAGACGGAATTTAAGGCTAAAGCAATCAAAAGGGCATAACTTTCACTACAAATATCGGATTGAGGTCATTTTTGGATTGTTTCAAAGAGAATTTCCAAACCTACAACTTCCATGAAGACTTCAAAAACAATTTCTAACTCTCTAAGGGAGAAAAGTTCCAATCAAGGTAACTGTCTCGAAAATTCACCCTATGCAGCAACACACACTTCAAATGATCATATCTTCCAACTCCATTGTCCAAAAGTTTCATACTTTATAGCGTTAGAAAGCTAGGAAGATAAACTACAACTTTTATGAAGACAATTTTGTCAAAATCTTCCTAGATCCACCCAGAAAATTTATGCAAGTTCAGACCAAAATTTCAACTCTCTCCTACTATTCATTCCCAAAATTTTTAGACTTCAAATTTTCAAAAACCAACATTTCAACTTTCATGCTCAATCACTATTCTTCCTCTCAACTTCAATTTAAACTCAATATCATCCATAAACATATTATAGTCCATGATTGATCATGAACATCAATAACAGATCACACACACATATACCCACTCATCATCAACTTACTACATTCACTACCTTAATCTTGTATATCATTTCAATTTCAAGAATTCTCCTTTTTCTTTACTTATGACTAATCACTAAAAATTTCTCATTTAATAGTTCTAACTTCCAAGACAAGTTCAGGGTCCAACAAATAATGTCTACTCTATTTAAGCCTAATCATGTCAATTCTCCACTATTAGTAACTGATTCAATTAATGAAATTTGGAAACTATTTTAAAAGTGTCAATTCCAACTTAGCCAAGGATCTTCCAAATCAATACTAATCAAAACAATGGAACGTACTCTGTAATCACTTTAAAGCGATGAATCCTATATTAAACACTCAAATACCTCTATGAATAAGTGACGAACCTTATATTAATCACTCATCTACCTCCATATAGTTCATGCTATATCTAATGACTAATGACTAAGCTACCCTTGACTAGAGGTTATAAGTAATATCAATATATAACAATTCCTATATAAAAGATAACTTTGGAGATATGATGTCAAAGGATCAATTATACAATCATCACAATGAGAATTTTCATAGATATACAATTAATGTTCCAAATGAAATTCTCAAACTAGGTTAGTTGGGTGAACAAGTTTGCTAACATGCATCGATTCATTTGTTTAAGTATTTGCATACTTTAGTCTATGAGATCAACTACATCTTTTATAAAGAAGAAACATAATATATGTTTGTCTTTTTTACTCTGTATTAATGTCGTGCCTTAATAGAACAATAACTAGGGATAATTTAGGGATAATACATAAATACAATACGAATCTCATAATTATGAAGGAAATAATTTAGGGATAATACATAAATATAATATGAATATCATAATTATGAATTCATCATAAATTTGTTTGCAATGTATATTTATCCCATAAACTTTATAATAGATGTATGAATATGTATAAGACAAAGAATGATTTTAAATAATTATTTCACTAAACTACAACCAACCGATTGGTTGTACAGAATAAACCAACAACTACTTCGATTCTTAAAGATGAGATCTGAAGTTAAATTTTCTATGTTCTTCATTTCAATCCAACACAATAAGCAAGTACAAATATTTATCAAGGAAGCTAAAATCTTGCGTTAAATAAAAGAATCATTTTAAAACCAAAGATTTAGAACATCCACTTATATCTATCATAATTAGTTCATAAAAATGTAAAGAAATTCCATAATAAGTAGGAAAGAACATAAAAAATAAAAATTATTTCTCATAGATCTTGAATCTTGATGTTCTAGATGACTCTTAATGGAGTTCTTACTTTTATCCAAAGTTGCTTCATTTTTTAAGTATTCTTAAATCTCTTTTGTTTGTCCTCTTTGATGGGTGTAAATTATAATGTGATTTCTAGCCTTTAAAATGTATTTTTAAGTTTTTTCCTAAGTGATAATCATATGTTTAAGACTTATATTTATGTTTTTATTAGTGTTTCTATATGTTTTGTTTGATTGTTGTTAATTAGGGCAAGAAAGTTATCTTAATTATATGCTTTAAAGCATGTTTACATGTTTTATGATGAGTGGAGATAGGAAAATTAAAGAAAAGATAAAGAAGGAGCTAGAGAACAAGCTGGATAACGATCGTATGAGGGCAGTAGGAGTTTTAATGAAATCTTTGTCATGATCGTGCATGGTAATTTCTACCAATTCTTCTTTTATTCATTAAAGCTTACCCTGATCTCTATCAAGATGAATGCCTTATCCCTATCCTATCATCTATGTCATGGGATTTATCATTTATTGATGGACTTTTCACGATTTCTCTTTCTTAAAAGAAAAAGAAGTCAGGCGTGAAGGTAGCAGAAGCTTTGGTGAAGTCTTTGTCGAGATCATGCATATTATGCACAATCATGATAGAGACGATGTGCAAGAAGTTGTGGACAATCATGCAAGAGGTAGATTTCTATATCGTTAGGTTTTTTATACTTTTGATGATTCGAGGCTATTTTTGGAACAAAACTGGAGAAATCCTATAAAGAACTCTAGGAGGACCAAGAGTATAAAAAGGAAGGGAAAGTCATCAAAGAGATGGATAGAAACATAAAAAAGAAGAGATCCAAAAGACAAACTTCTAAAGAACACAAGCTAAAAAAATTTTCATCTCAAGGAAAAAGATGAAAAGACATTATGAATTCAAACATCTAATATTTTCCTTTCCTTTCTTTTGGGTATTAACAATGAATCAATTGGGACATATGTTGGATATGGATTGGTAAACTTAATTTAAGGATTACTCTCGAATTATTTGTTAAACTTTTACATTCTTGATTTAAGAGAGCATACTTTATAATGTTTATTATTTTATATTCAATTTGAATTGGGAGATTAGGTTGAATCATCTATATTTTGTTATACTGCAATATCTAGTACCATAATGGAACTAAAAAATGAAATTAATAGGAAATTGGAGAGAGATCTTAATTGTTTGTTAGTTACCCATAGGACTGCTTCAAATCCAATTGGATAGTTAGGAACAGTTTTAATAAATCAAGAGGTCATAATTTAATTTCTATCTATTTAATTAGGATTACTTGATTAGATCGCTACAAAGGGTAATCATAATTATTGGATATTTAGGATCGATTAGTCTTAAATCAAGAAGATAAAGTGGAAACAAATAAGGATAAAAGCAGTTTCTAAGTTTTTATCATTGATTAATCAAATGTTTCACTAATGCTTGTTCAATTACTCAATTTTCAGTTTTATTTAGTTTAGTTTATTTTCTCATTATATTATCATATTGTTGACCTTAAGCAAAGTTTTATAAGAATTTTAAGGTGACTAATACATTCCTTTCGAGAATGATAATTTTTAAACTATATAATATGATCCATAAACTTATAATATAGATAAGTTTAAATTAAACTTCCAAGTTTTGGGCACTATCACCGAAGATTGATAAGTTAGCATCTAATTTAGTTTAAGTTACTTTGATTTAAGGATTTTAACGCTTTTCTTGTGTGATTGTAGGTGTATGAAAACATGAGCAACTGTGAGTTAAAGTAAACTTTTAGGTATGCAAGTTTTTGACATCACTAAGCAAGAGAGGCAGATTTAAAAAGCAAGGTGCCAAGAAACTATAGAGAGCAATGGTAGAAGAAGAGAACCAAGGAGGACAACAAAAAAACTATCATGGAATTTATGAGGACAACGTTCAATGTTAATCAACAAGGGATCACAAGACCACTAGTGCAAACAAATACTTTTGAGATTAAACCAGCATTGTTGAGCATGCTACAAACTAATGTCTAGTTTTATAGACCAACCAATGAGGATCTTAACGCTTATTTGGCCAATTTTTTGGAGATATGTGACATGTTTAGGTATAATGGGATATTAAAGGATGCAACTAAAATGAGGCTATTCCTAATCACACTTAAAGATCAAGCCAAGGTTTAGTTGAATTCTTTTAGCCTAGAAAACATAAAGATATGGAAGCAGTTGGTACAAGCCTTTTTGGCTAAGTTCTTCCCTTTAAAAAAGACTACAATGATCATAAAGGAAAATAAATTTTCAACAAAATGAAGGGTAATCATTGTATAAAGCATGGGAAAGATTAAAGAAGTTGCAAAGAAGCTACCCACACAATAAATTACTGAAGGAGTTCATTTTGCAAACCTTATATAATGGAGTAAATCCACCGACTAAATGTACCATTGATGTAATATCTAGAGGTTTATTAATAAGGAAGACAATTGATGTTGCACATGAATTGATGAAGGAGATGGCAAACAATAGTTCTCTATGGATGTCGGAGAGGAGTAAATAATAACCAACCTTTAAATATCAAAAGGTAGTACTTGTTATTAATTCAGTGATAACATTACAGGTTAAAGTAGCAAATTTGACCAAACAATTAAATATCTTGAAAGCCACTTCTTCCAGCCCACTTAGAGTAATACAACATGGAAGTGAACTATACGATCAAAAAAGCCATATTAAAATTGATTGCTTTCGAGTAGAGAGCAATAACATACAATAGCTTAATTACATGGGAGCACTTGGTTGGGGTGGTAAAAACCCTTATTCTAACACTTATAATCCTAGGTGAAAAAACCACTTGAATTTCCCTTGGTCTAATAACTTAGAAACCAAATGATAGCACAAGGCCCACCAAGATTTTAACATGATAAGCTTTGTTCGTTAAATACAATGGAAAGGTTAACGGGTGTGTTGAATTCATAGTTAACAAGACAAGATGAGAGTGAGAAGAGGATCGAAGCTAAGTATGAACAAATTATGAATAAGCATGTTTCTTCCATCCATATTTTAGAGTTTCAAGTATGACAACTAGATAATGCTTTATCTACACAAAAAATGGGGAGTCTCTTGGGCAACACAAAATCTAATCAAAGGAAGTAATTGAAGGCCATCACACTTAGAAATGAGAAAGAGTTAGAAGAAACAATAGAGAAGGATGTTGAATCCTTCCAAGAAGAAAGCCAAGAGAAAGAAGATAGGAAGGAGGAGCCACCATATGTCCCACCTCCCCTATATTTTCCAAAGATTCCATTCCCACAAAGGCTAAAGGAGAATCAAATTGACGCTCAATTTACAAAGTTTGTACAGAATTTGAAGCAACTAAAATTTAACTTTTGCTTTACAAAAGCTTTTAAGAACATGCCAAGTACACCAAATTTCTTAAAGATATCATATCAAACAAGTGGACTTGGGAGGACAACCAAACGATCTCATTAACAGAATGTTACAACTCTATGATTACTAGCAATGTGCCTTCAGAAATGAAGGATTCGGGGAATTTTACCATACTCAGCATAGTTGGTAATTTAGAATTTGCTAAATGCTTATGTGACTTAAGAGTAAGTATTAATTTTATTATTTGTCTATTTTTAGAAAATTAGGGCTAGGGAACTAACTCCCATGCTCATTCAGTTGGTGAATCAATCCATAAAGAAACCATTTGGAGTGCTAAAGGATATGATAGTTAAAGTTAGTTTATTGTTCTTGTGGATTTTATGGAGTTAGATTTTGAAAAGGATAAAAAATGTTCACTAATTCTTGGTTAATCGTTTATGAATATAGGAAGGCTGTTAGTATATGTCCATAAAGGAAAATTAATTCTTCAGATTAGTGATGAGCAAGTTGTGTTCAAAATGAATAAAGGGTTGAAGAATCTAAAGGAGTGCAACTCTTACTTGAAGATTGATATAGTGAATATGTACAAAAGAGTAAGAAGAAATCCATAAAGAAGAACCAATGTTGAGAAAGTAGAAGATGAAGGAGAATTAGAGAAAAAGGAGTTGGGTAATGAATTAAAGCAAGAAATCTCAGTGAGAATAGAAGCACCTGTGCCAACCTCCATTAAGAAACCATCCACTCTTGATTTGAAACCTTTACCCACACATTTTAGGTACACCCTTTTAAGTGAGTGTCATACTTCACTCATTGAAATTTTATACTACCTAGATAGGGGGGAAAAAGAGTGGTAGAAACAATTAGGAAGAGGACGAGAGCCATGGGATGGAAAATATCTTATATAAGAGGTATAAGTCCTAATGTGGTGATGCATAAGATTAACCTTAATGAAGGTTGTAAGGAAATAAGGGAAAGACAAAGAAGACTAAACCCTCATATGAAAAAAGTGATCAAAAAAAAGTAGTGAAGCTGTTGGATACGAGTATTATTTACCTTATTTTAGATAGCGAATGGACTATACAATATGTGCCTAAGAAAGGAGTGATATGTGCTTAATTGATTGTTTAATTTTTTCATAACACTTAGCAATTAACGATATGAAATTGCTTAAGATACTCACTTTGATACATATGTGATTTTAGGTACAAGTCGGAAGTAAAGAAGTTAAAGTAAGTCAAAGCTCTATATTTTGGCCATTTTCTGAAGATTAATTTTTACTTGTCTTCATGGAGCAAGAAGAAGAAAATTAAAAGACAAGAGCAAAATTAAAAAAAGAAAAAAATGCAAAGAATAGTGAATGAAGATGGATAGTTAGAAAAAGATACAAAAATGATAGTGAAGCATGAAGAAAACGCACAGCTCCAAGACGTCTAACATCTGCATGAAAAATGCGGACCATATCTGAGTTTCACGCAGACAACGTCTGCATAACGTAGACAGGAAGTACGTTTCAAAAGCAAATGGTTGCAAGGTTTTAAATTTAACAGTAACGTGGTCCATATATACTTATTCGTCATATCAAGCTATAGGAGGAGGGGGCGGCAGAAGAGAGTGCGAAATAGAGATAGGGAGTGAGACATGAATAGTAGATATGGACCACAAACTTAATTTGTCAAATCAATGAACAAGGAAAGAGAAGAGAGCTACGTGAGAGAGGAGTAGAGCCATAGTGATAAGGGGTCTTTGGTAGGGTTATCAATGGGGGCTAAAATATTTTTTCGGGAGAGACTCATGGAAGGATAACATCCCGATTCCTGTTCAGAGGTGACATCAATGCTGATGACCCTGGTTAAGTATTTTTTATTGTTTTTTTTGTTTCTTTCTCTCATTAGAAATTGATTGTGTTATCCTTTGTTAATTAATTTGGGTATTGTGTATGGATAATCGAAATTTCATTATTGTTCAATTATTTATGTACGAACCCATTAAGTTTTGTTAAAAGATGATTTTAATGCATTTATTAAATTGTTTAATTGTAAACCCATTGCTAGAATTTCAATATAATCTATAATTGTTATGTTGAAATTCATGTGTAGCAACTAATGATTCGTAATCATTAGGGATAATATGACCTAGGTTAAATGATGCATTGTATGTAGTTGTTACCTTGATTAATCAGTTTTCCTAATTTGTAAAGCTACTGCCTAATTAAATCTGGAGATCGTATTCTAGGTTATTCGGTGGTTAGGTTTAACTAACAATTGTATCTTGATTAAGCAAAACCTAAGGGAAAACTCAAGTTAATTATTAACCCACAATTAATAGTTTCTAGGAGAGGTTAAAGAACAAAAAATCAATGAAATATGCTTAGTTAGGGTGTAGGCCGAGATTGAACCAAAGAACCCGGTCCCTATCGAATTCTCCACTTTTATCATTTTTCGCATGTTTTCTTTAATTTGTTTTTATTAGTTAGTTTTATTTTATTTTCTTCTTTCAAAAATCCAAAACCCCCCGTTAAACCTAAATATTAGTTACTTTCATTTCATAAACTTTGCACACACTCTCTGTGGGATCGACCTAACTACTGCTATAGTAGCAGTATAGTTATTTTATTTTGATTAGCATTACGACGTGAGGTCAATTTTGGCGCCGTTGTAGGGACTATAGTGTTTTAATTTTTTTGTGATTTAATTGGTGTGTTTGTATATATTTGTTCGTAATTGATTTCTTTTCACTTGTTTCATGACCTTTTCATTTTTATTTCGTGTTTGTGAAAAAAAATTCGATATGGATGGAGGTAATTTCTTTTATTACTCATGTTCTTAATCCTATAACAATGTTTTGACTGATCATCCTAACTTTTGCTATGGATGGGATAATCATCAGAATTACTTCTATAATAGTTTGCAAGACACACAATAATTCCCAAGTGAACCAGAAGCTTCTCGTCAAAACTCAGCTACATCTCTGGAAGAATTGATGAATGTTATGATTGCTAACAATCTCCAATTTCAATAAAGCCTACAATAAGATATGCAACAATTCCAATAGAATATGCAGCAACTATTTTAGCAAGATGTACAACAAATCTGACAAGATTCTCTACAATTCCACCGAGATGCATTGCCTCGATAAAGAGATATCAATCAATTGGAATCGCAAAGTGAAGAGGAGCAGTCGTATCAGCCTGACGTGAACCCAATGGACGTTTGTGCGGAAACTTTACAAAGTGCTGAGGACCTTGAGAATTTTGAGGTTAGCCCTCAATAAATTGCTTATGTCAAAGAAGTTGAGAAGAAGCTCGAAGTCGAAGGGACATGTCTTTTAGCTCGGAGGTAGTCCCGAGTCTATGATTTAAAACTAACTCTTTACCTTTACATAACAAATTGGAGGAATTAAATGATGAAGAAAAAGATGAAGAGATGTTCGAAATATTTTCGGAGTGTATAGGCTCAATCAGGATTGAGAATTTGAGGATAAGGAAGATGCTGAATGGGGATGATGATCAACTAAGGCCCTATTCGGAACTACTTCACGTGGAGGAGCTGTATGTGACACCTGAAGATCAAAATTTCGTCACGTGAAGAGAAGGAGTTGAGCCAGCAACCCCAAACAAAGGCGCTTCATGGGAGGCAATCCAAAGGAAGTAAATTTTTTCTTTACATTTTTGCATTACTTTTTATATACATGCGTGTTTTTGAATTTGTTTAATTGACTTGTTTTTACGTTTTCAATCAAAATAAGAGAAAGAATAAAGAAGATGTTGAATGGGGATGATGATCAACTAAGGCCCTATTTAGAACTGCTTCACGTGGAGGAGTTGTATGTGACATTTGAAGACCACAATTTCGTCATGTGAAGAGAAGAAGGAGTCAAGTCAGTGACCCCAAACAAATGCGCTTCTTGGGAAGCAACCTAAGGGAAGTAAATTTCTTTTCCTTTACATTTTCACATTACTTTTTATATACATGTGTATTTTTAAATTTGTTTTTTACTTTTTTTACGTTTTCAATCAAAATGAGAGAAAGAATAAAACAAATGAAAAAGAATTTCTCATTTTCTATTACTTCTGGGATTATATAGTCGTGATTAGAATGTGAATTGACTAGAGAATTTCATAACAATTCTAGCATGTATTTTGACTCTTGTGATTGGTCGATATGCATTATCTTTAGAAGAGTAGTGACTGATGGTAGACAAAGTCGGTGAGATTTTGAGCCTTATTTGACAGACACATCTATAGCAGTCTCATTGCCTTTTGATAATGTGTAACCTTCATGATATGTATATCTTGATTTTGCGTTGAATTTCTATTCGAGACCACATTTTTATCACATGCATTAACATGGATATGATTAGGCATTCTTTGCTTTTCCGAACTACATTAGCTAAATAGCCTATCAATTATATGATTTTCCTTTTTGATAAGCCCCTTTGAGCTTTATTAGCCCTTCTTTTTGTATCAACCATATTACATGCTTTATACTTAACCAAATGTCTTACCCAAGTCATAAAGCTAGTGGAACATTTGTGATTGGTGAGTTTATGGATGTACAAACGTGTAAGTGTGGGGGTGTACATATGTGTGGGTTGGCTAATGTTGGGATGTTTTGTTATGTCTTATCATTGAAATTCCCATGTTGATGTAGTTTATTTTAAGTTTTATAAGGACAAGAAAGAAAGAAAAGAAAAAAGAAAAAAAGAGAAAAGAGAAAAAGAGAAAAAGAAAATGAAAAAGAAAGAAAGAAAAAGAAAGGGAAGGAAAAAATTGTTTAAATAAATGTATAAAGGAGGAATTGCATATGTGTTGAAAAGTTGTTTGTGGTTAATGCATCTTCCTAGAGTTGTAATGAATGTATTATTTGAGTATATTAAATATGAAGTAGATATTGGCTTGGAAGGTTTACTCTTGTGATTTTAATGTATTGTTAGCACAAATTATATGACTGATTCCTTCGAATTAGTATATGTTTCACGTGGTTTGTGTGTGAGAGCTTAATGGAGTTGTGAAATATAAATGCTGCAATTCGTCATAACAGAACCTAGTTTTTGATGAGTGTTGCACTAGCTTTGATGACTTTCATGTTACTTAACCCAAATACATCCAACCTTACCTTTGACTACATTACAACCTTGAAAAGTCCTTTGATCCATGATTTTGTATGTGAACATTAGTGGTGGAAAAATGAAATGATATGAAAAGTTGTGGAATGACATGAGCATGAATGGTATTAAGTGTACCTATAGATATAATTTACTTAAACACATATTTTGAGTCTACCATTAGATTGCTCGCTTTTCGAAGATAAAGCTTGCTAATTGATCATAAGCAAAAGCATTGAATGTTGAATTCTTGCTATCACTTTTACAATTCATTCATCTTTGGTTATGATTATATAGTTTTGGAAAATATGGGAATTGAGTAAATGGTTCGGGTCTTTAAGCTTAATTTGGATATTTTGCCCAAGGATGGCCAAAAGCTAAGTGTGGGAGAAATTGATATGTACTTAATTGATTGTTTAATTATTTCATAAAGCTTAGCGATTAACAATATAAAATTGCTTAAGATACTCACTTTGACACAAAAGTGAATTTAGGTACAAGTCGGAAGCAAAGAAGCTAAAGTGGGTCGAAGCTCTATATTTTGGTCATTTTTTGAAGATTAATTTTTACTTGTCTTCATGGAGTAAGAAGAAGAAAATTAAAAGAAGAAAACAAAATTAAAAGAAAAAAATGCAAAGAGTAGTGAATGAAGATGGACAGCTGGAAAAAGATACAAAAACGACAGTGAAGCATGAAGAAAATACATGGCTCTAAGACATCTAACGTCTTCGTGAAAAACACATACCACATCTGCATTTCACGCAGACGATGTCCATATAACGTAGGCAATGTTTGCTTTCACGCAGACGACGTTTGCATCATGAAGGCGGGGAGTGCATTTCAAGGGAAAATAGTTGCAAGGTTTTAAAGTTAACATTAATGTGGTCTATATATACTTATTCGTCACATCAAGCTATAGGAGGAGGGGATGGTAGAAGAGAGTGTAAAATAGAGATAGGGAGTAAGACGTGAATAGTGGATATGGACCATAAACTTAATTAGTGGCATCAATGAATAGGGAAAGAGAATAGAGCTACGTGAGAGAGGAGTGGAGGCGTAGTGATAAGGGGTCTTCAGTAGGGTTATCAATGGGGGCTGAAATATTTTTTCGAGAGAGACTTACAGAAGGGTAACATCCTAATGCCAATTGAGAGGTGACATCGACGCTGATGACCTGGGTTAAGTATTTTTATTTTTTTATTGTTTCTTTCTCTCATTAGAAATTGATTATGTTATCCTACGTTAATTGATTTGGATATTATGTACGGATAATCGAATTTTTATTATTGTTCAGTTATTTGTGTATGAACCCATTGAGTTTTGTGAAAAAATGATGTTAATGCGTTTAATGAATCTTTTAATTGCAAACTCATTGCTACAATTTTGATATATTTTGTAATTGTTATGATGAAATTCATGTGTAGCGACTAATGATTCATAATCATTAAGGATAACATGAACTAGGTTAAATGATACATCGTATGTAGTTATTGCCTTGATTAATCAGTTTTTCTAATTCGTAATGCTACAACCTAATTAAACCTAGAGATCGTATCCTAGGTTATTTGGTGGTTAGGTTTAATTAACAATAGTATTTTGATTAAGGAAAATGTAAAAAAAAATTGGGTTAATTATTAACCCGCGATTAATAGTTGTCAGGAGAGGTTAAAGAACAACAAATTAATGAAATATGCTTAATTATGGTGAGGTCGAGATTGAACCAAAGAATTGGGTCCCTACCAAATTTTCCACTTTTATCATTTTTCGCATGTTTTCTTTAATTTGTTTTTATTGGTTAGTTTCATTTTATTTTCTTCTTTCAAAAAATCCAAAACCTCCCATTAAACCTAAACACTAGTTGCTTTCATTTCATAGACTTTGCACACACTCTCTGTGGGATCGACCTAAACTCACCACTGCTATAGTAGTAATCTAGTTATTTTATTTAGACTAGCGTTATGATGCTCATTTAAGGAGGCATAATGATGGTGGAAAGTGAAAAAGGTGAGATTATCTCTACTCACATAGTCATTGGTTGGAGGGCTTGCATTAATTATAAGAAGCTCAACATGGTGACTAAAAAGGAAAACTTTCATCTACCCTTTTATGGATCAAATGATTGATAGATTGGTTAGACATGCGTTCTATTGTTTTCTTGATAGATATTCATGATACAATCAGATTTTTATCTATTTGAAAGATCAAGCAAAGACCACTTTCACATATCGTTATGGAACATTTGTTTATAGACGGATTCCATTTGGGCTTGTAATGCACCAACAAGTTTTCAAAATTGTGCGATGCCTATCTTTGTAGACAAGTTTTCAAGGGTAGCTGAGTCAATTATCATTGGATATAACATGAACTATATGGAAGTAGTTAAGTAATCAATACATGATTCATCACCTTAAAATAATTAGAAAGAATGTTTTATTATTCCTAATTAGTATTGACTCGAGAAATCCTTGACCAAAGTAGAATAACACTTTGAAAACATTTTTTAAATGTTATTAAATGAATCAATTACTAATGGTGGGTAATTAACATGACTAGACTCAAATAGAATAGACATTAATTTCATCTTATATGTCTAATCAGAACGTTGTACAATGAAAGGATTGAATTAAACAAAAAATCATGCATGAAAAGGTTAGTCAAAAAGACTTTGACATTCCTAAATATTTAGATGGTTATGATATGTTGTTAGACTTTAATTTCAATCGATAGATATAAATTATTTAATTAGATAATTAAAGATAGATTAAAAGAGTTTAATTTATCTAATATTAAATATGATTTAGGGTTACAATTTGTAACCATTGCTAATATTTTTGAAAATTTAATGGGTCACACATAAAGGATAGGTTGAAAAGAGAAGATATTTTAACAAGTTAGACTTAATTGTAAAGTTTGAGAAATTATATGATTAAATATGAGATATTTAATAAATAAGAATCAATATGAGATTTTGGATTTTATTTGAATATAATTGGTATTTAATTAGAATTATTTATAATTTTAATGAAAGTTTAATTAAAATAAAAATTTTAATTTAATTATTATAAATAGGCTTAAGCTCTAAAGGAGCTAGCATTCCTTACATAACCCTCTTTATAATAGTTGCAGAGTTCTCCCAACATGTTTTGTGAATATTGTTAGAGATCAAACACTTGTACGACTACAATGATTGAGATGATTCGATTTTAGAAACAGTTCGGAAAAAAGGAAAATGATCAAGCTTCGAAATAAGGCATGAATTAAGATTTATGTTTTATTATAATTTAATGTTAATCATTTTATAAAATTTAAGTGATCTTAGCTTCAAAAAATCAAGTAGAAAAAATTTCGTTATTCCACTGGGTGGGATCGAATCCCACCCTATTTTCTAAAAAATAAATTCATATATGAGATATTTTGAAGATCTCAAATTAAACGATCACCTATATAATCATTGCAATAAATATTTTTATAGCCATGCAAGCAATGTTACATATGAAATTCTCACATTAGGGTAGTTAACTTATTTACAAATAAGCACTTACTCGTGTATATATCTTGATACTTTAGTTATAAAATGGACTATTTCCTTTATAAAGAAGAATTATAATGTGTATTAATATTTTTACTTTATCGTTATATAATCTTAATATAGTAATTTATAAAAATAATTTATGAATATACTTAAATATAATATTAATCTCGGAATTACGCTTTATCTATTTACAAAATGTATTTATACTATGAAGATAATTAAATAAATATTTAAAAAATAGTGATATTTTTAATTAATTATATTTTACAATCAATAGATTTGACGTTAAGACATAAACGACCATGAACCTCGAGCCCATAAAGCTTTAAAGCCGCAGTGGCAACGGTGTTTCCTCGTTCATAAAATGGAAGTCCAAGAAACAGCCACTTGCCGGCATCCGCAATCATTACATGATATGCAGTAGGGCATGAATAGTGATAGGCGAGTGTTCCATTCTTAGGTAATGAAAATAGGAATAACGACAATTTTTGCCACGCAACAGGGACAACTATTGCTGGCAGACCTAAGCGGTTATCTGTTGGTAAGGACACCAACTGTTTTAACAGTAACCGAGGAGAACTATGATGATGCGTGATTGGTCGGAAGTTTTGAGGAGATTTTCACTGTCGCCATATTCGTGCAAGAATGGAGATGCAAACATAAATGCAAATGTTTTTTCCAATACCTAGAACACGCCAATGTGGACTAAAAGAACGTCAACGCAACTTCATGCGGCCTGAATTACTGCAAAAATGGGATGCCAGTGGGACTGGTCTAGCGAATATTAACAAATGTTGCCTATTCCATTTCCAGCGGGATAAAGAGCGCATTCGCAGAGATCTCTGACATCAATTTTCGAAGTTCTTTTCAATTCAGAGAGTTATGCCATGAATAATTGATGAATTTCAACATCACCGTCAAGAACCTGAAGGAAGGCGTCAAAGATATTAAAGCCCAAAAATAGCGGCGATGAAAGCTAAGTATCTAATGGTTAATGTGAAGTTATCGTCATCTGTTTACAGCCCAGAGAGCAGTATAGCATAAATGTTGGTCTTGCAGCAATATATGTTAAAAAGAACAAACTAACTTGGACGGCGACCGTAATGAAAATTTCAGTAAATTGGGAAAAGGAACTGCCGCATGTCTTATCTGACTAAATCACATGTCCAAACCGACTTATAAGCATTCTAAAGTGTCCTCATCAGTAAATGCTCAAATCTTTCAAAAAATGGGGAGATGGTCAGCATAGATGCCCAGAGACCAACTCAACGATCCAGCATTAAAGCAACCATTGACTGCTTCAGAAGAATCCTCATTGGAGTGCATGCTCTCAAAGTTCTCAAGTTACTATGCTTTACATCTGTTATGTTCATCGTATTTCGTATCATACATGAAAAGAGTACCCTGTCGTACAGACGATTGAACCGCCTTTCTGATATAGTTGGTAAGAGGCAATCCATTATAAGACTATATACTCTAAGCAGTTTTCTTATAGTAAAAATGGTCCAAACAGATGGCTTCATGCGCGTACCATAATTTCATCACATTACAAATGACAGCTGTACTCCACAATATATCCTCTGCAACTGAGTACACTACTGTGTCCGTAACAAAATAGCTGTTTCTGTTTTTATTAAAAAACTAAAATTCATGTGTTTTCAAACGAACAATAAGCATATATTTTAGCTAAAATAATTGATTATCATTTGCTATGGAAATTACATTAGATGATAATAAACCCCATCAATACTTCCTATAAGAATATAAAATTGGTGGCTTTACTGCGTATCTTATGGAAAATTGTGCCTTCAAGATTCAGATTCTAAACAACCTCTACTCCAAAATTTCAGAGCATTCAGTTTTCTTCAAGTTTATTTTATACCATGATTTTGATATGCCCAGGAGTGCACCCCCACCAACACATACTGGCAGTACTATACATTAGACGTGGTAGCGTCTATCTCGAATTAGGCAGCACTCTTGCAACCAGCTACTAGGTGAAAATGCAACTCACAACTTCTTGCCACATACTTCTTAGTTACTAGGAGTTGAAATTCTCCATGAGGGAGCAAGAAACGAAATTACTGTGGACAATAGGCTTTTCGGGTATCATTCAATTGAATATTAAAACTAAAAACAGGACAAAATGGAGATGAATGCGTTATTCAATATTGAAATTCCAATCAATTCTCTGATTAAAGAAATACATAAAGAGCAATACTGCAGCTCTTACACCAGAGATTTCACCTTTAACCAAGCTACATGAGTATCCCTGCAAAACTGTCTTAAGACTTCCACTTTGTTGGCACTAAATTGTACAAAAGATCTAAAACTGAAGCAATTCAGGTGACAGCCAACCCCAATCCTTATCATACAACAGAGTAACCAAACCAGGGCAATCTCTTCAAAAGTTTTGCCGGTTGGTCACTGTTAAATAATCTTGTGATTCATACAGGACCTGCCGTGAGATACAGGCTGGATGCCAAAACCCATATCATCCTGAAAAGGCCATCATCCAAAGGGAAGCCACCTGGTTCATCCTGGCAATAAGAACAGAGAGTGTATCAAGACTTCCAAAAAGGTGCTCATGAACCGAGACCACATGACCCACCAAAAACCTTTGTTACAAACAAATCTTCACAAGAATGTTTCAGTCCTTGTAGGTGTGCATAGAGATTTTCTCCAGCAGCAAAGGCCAATCTTCGCCAAGTTGCTGTGGGTTTAGCTCCATTGCAACTTTGAAATCAAGCAAAGATATTGAACAATGTGGTCTTTGTTCCTGTGTCAATTCTGCAGCTCCACTGCTACCCTGTACATGTAAGTGATCACTTGGCCACGTGCCATTGATAGCTTTTCCTTGAGCCAGGTGTTTGTGGATGGGCAGCTTTTTGCGATTATGTGAAGACCTTGCGCCTACCAACTCAACACAGGACCTTATCAATCTCTTCAAGTACACATCTAACATATTGTTCAACATATTGGCACATTCCAGTGAAACTCCCCCAAGGCCCTGCTCAGCTGCAATCTGCTCCATGCGTTTCCTTAAAATCTCTGTACCAGACAACGCACCAGTATCATAGTAGCTAATAAAACAACCATTGTTTGTCATTGGCATGGCTTTGCGGGCCCCACCCATACTAGCTGAACAAAATGGGATCCCGAGTGGTGCAAGCAGAGAGCTTCTAGAGAAACTTGACTTGTTGGCTTGCTCCACCTCTTCCTCGTCTTCAAGAAAAGTTGCACGATCTTTGCTATGTGTCGTCAGTTTTCCACTGGCCCTGTGAAGCAATCCCTCCTTTTCGTTCCTGGATGGTTCGGCATGTGCTTGAAATTGTTGAATAGGTCTTTGATAGTCACATAGGGGCATTTCTCCATTTTCCATGATAACCTTATGGCCACTATCTTTGGCAACAATTGACTGATGTGGAACACAGTCAATTTTCCCATTTGGTCCAAGTGGGCTAGGTCTATCTCTAGCCTTCCGCTCCCGTGTCCCTCTTCTGGCTTTTCGCGGGGACATTGGCAAGACTCCATTAGACCAATTTGGCACACTTTGGTTGTGAATGGGAACAACAGGATCACCCGGTTCGTGCCCATCCTCTCTATTTGGTGACATTTGAATTGCGGACTTAACAGGTCCTGCTTCATGAATTGGCGGTGCTGTCTTAGCTTGAGATGCATTCTTCAAAATTGAGCGTATAAGCTCATTGTGCAGTGAAAGATTCTCCCTTCCAAGCAACCGATAACATGACTTATCAAAATCACTCTTACTTAGCTTGTGACTTAAAAACCTGTTCAGGTTGTAAAAGTACTTACTGGACCTCTCAACCCCAATCTTCTTAAAAATCTGAGTTTTCAGTTCAGTTAAATCAATTCTGGAGCTGTGCTGAGGTTGCATTTCTCAAAAACAAACTCATACACCACGTAACAGAACGTCAAATGCCCCCCAAACCCCGATTAAACTCCAAATTACTATTATTCCCACCTCCAAACAACCAGATAGTCACCCAGCCCACATATCAAATCAACTCAAGCCCTCCATACTTGAAGACGAGAACCCAGAAGCACCTTAGACCAAATAAGGAAAACCTCGAGTTCCAACTAAAGATACAGTTATTTCCGTTTCCAAACAACCCAAAATTCAACCTTCCACGAATAATACAATGCAAACCCAAATCTCATCTTTACAGAAAGCCAAAACCCTAAAGATCAAACTGACTGCTTTAACTTATCCAAAACCCCAAACCACAGACAAATTGATTCAACAGCATAACAAGCCAAAACCCTAAAGTTCCAAATCACCAGAGCTAATGCGTTGGCCCTTTTTCACCAACTTCAAAAACAAGGAATCATAAAAACTTAACCAATTAAACCAACCCCTTTCCTTCTCTGGCACTGTTTCGAATTACAAAGCTCCAAACTTCAAATTCGGAAAATTGGAGTTGATAGGAGAGAGATCAGTGAGTTGCGATCGACTAAAGAACAGAGCAGCGAGGATTGGAAAGAAAATAAAGAGACTCAATTGCAGAGCCCGCAATGAACAGAAAAACTGAAGAATAGGATAGTGAAATTGATTGAACTCTGACCTTAACCCAACTTGGATAATTGCAGAGGAAATCCCAAAACTTAAGTGGGCTCTTTGCGCTTCGAATCTTCGCCTGATTCGCTTCGCGCTTTATCTCTCTTTTTTTCTTTTCTCTGTCTTTTCGTTTTACCTATGTCGAGTAATATGCCGATATTTTTTCTCCGATTAATACACACACACACAGAGAGAGAGAGAGAGACAGAGACAGAGCTTCTTTGTTTATGCAGCTCGAACTCGATCGCTGTTAATAATTTCTGTTTTTTTTTTTTTGTGTTTTCTTTTATTTCTCTCTTAACTCGATTTAATTTAATCGAATTATTACTGACTTTGTTCCCCTCCCCTGCTCTTTGGCCTATGTCTAGCCTTAATGCTCTTTTAGAGCAAAGCGTGTCCAATTTCAGGATTTGATCTTATTTTTGAACATTCATCCTCCTCTATTGTTTCCTTCGAATGCTGTGCTGTGTAAAATTTATACATCACGAGTTCTCTTCTCTCTTCTTCTCACGGAACGACAAAATGTGATGCTTTCCTTTTATGGGTAATATTTATTTATTTATTTGTTTGCAGATTTACAAATTTGTCAACTATATTACCAATGCTACATAACTAGCAGTTTATCATTAATTTTGTGCAAATGACGTTATATTATTCACTTTTAATTTGTTTAATAAATGCTTTTATCATCAAAACCAATATTTCGTTCTTAAATTTTAAGTTCAATAAATTTAATTGAATATTTTTTACTTCCAAAATCCTAATATTAATTATTTGTGACAATTATGACATGAAATGCATTTCATATTGTAGTATCATATACATACAATTTATGTCTAATAAAGATAGACAACGTTACGTTGGTATAGATATTAAAAAGGTGAGGACATTATAGTTTATGTTTTATTTAAAATAGATATATCTATATTTCATATCAATATTTTAGTTTGCTGTCTAAATTTTAGCATGTCATGCATAACCATGCTAGCCTGTTTACTTCCTCCTTCATGCCTAGTCTTTAGCTCTTGTTATTAGCTTTCCCTTTAGTTCTTTGTTCTCTTTCTGTAACCTTAGCTAGTCAGTCTCTTTTCCCTTCTTCCACTTTTCCCTTCTTCATTGCATCCTTATTTCAACTTTTAGTTTTTTGATATAGTCTTTCATCCTTTTCCTTTCCTTTTTTTTCTACATTTAAACTTTTCAACTCAGTTGCTTTTGTGTTTCTTTCTTCCTCTTCCAGCCATCTCTTGAAGTTCCTTCCGGCTCATCTTTTTCCTCTTGCCCTTTTTTCTCTTTCGGTTAGTTTACTTTCTACTCACTCCTTTACCTGCTATGTCTTAATGTTAAACCCCTCGATCCTAGAGGCAAAAAAATTTCCTACTTTAGGTGTACTTCCTAATAGAACTAATCCCATCATCTTTCGCGAACCACCCCTTTGGACTAATGTACAAGCTCTGAAGTAACCTGGAAATTCAACTTCTTCAAAGGATCATGTTTTTGTTAGGAAAAATTGAAAATAGCTTTTTGGGAGTAGTTCCTCCTTGCCAAGCTGAACTATTATCCTCTGGTAACTTCTATTAGGGTAAGACCATGGTTGCTCCAGAAGTAAACATTCTTAAGTAAGGAGCAACAAAATGGGGGAACATTCTTATTGGTTTTTTTTAGGACAACAGGTGCTCCTTTCCTACCATCAATGCCTTGCTTAAGCTCTATTAGAAGAATATGAGCTTATAGGAGGTGCTTCTAGTCGATGATAACTTGTCCTTGTTAAGGTTTATTAGCTTAAGGCTAGATCAGATAGTTATAGAGAATGGCCGCCCTTAGCATTTCAACACCAAACCAATCTTGCTACATACATAGAAACTAAGAATAAAACTATCAAACCTAAGGTAGAAACAAGTTCCCCTTTAAAGGAATATGCCCAACATTCCCTTAGAGTACTAGACTACATATAGCTTGAGCCATCTAGCAAGGAATATAGTCAAACCCTTTTGCCTTGATGAGGCTTTTAACCATGATGAAAAGAATTAATTGTGCTTGATTATATGTCTTGATTGATTTCAACAAGCTGTTGCTAATAACCATTCCTTTATTGAGGTTAGATGAAGCTAATAACTTTTATGAAGATTATGTAGTAGTCATATGCAATTGGAGACCAGCCTAAGCTAACCATAAATATGTATGGAAGCCAACTGGTAGACACTTTTAAACTAGGAGTTATAATGAGCTCACTCAAATGGATGGAAATTCCAATGAGGATATCTATGAGAAATCTCAAGAATAAGAAAGTGAGCAACAAAGATAGACGGTGAAATAATTTGCAATTGAGCACAATGAAGTTGAGCATGGTTCTTCAATACAAGAGGAAAGGCTAAGATCATTAGCTGTAACAAAAGAGGAGAACATTAGTACAAATCTCATTGATCCCGATTCTTTTTTGGTATAAAATCCTTATTATTGAGAGGAGTCTGATCATCACCATCATTTAAATTCATTACACCAAATGACTTGTCAATACTTTCTCATCCAAGATTATCTTTCAAGTCACTCTCATGTATCAAACTCAATTCCTTAGAAACCTAATCCACTAAAAGATTGATATAGTTAAGGCAAATTAGATCTACAAAGCTATTTTTTCTTAAGATTCATAGTAAATAAATAAAATTAAATTATTAAGAAATTTCAATAAATTATATTCAACTTAATAAAGATAATAACGTACCTTTCTCAAAGCTAAAATTGTATCGAACACAGACCTAATCATTTAATCTTTTTTGTTTCATTCTATTCTTTTTCTTGGAATGGATAAATTTAAATATGCTCCAATTCTTTTCACCCCCTATTGCACTTACACATTGACTCAGAATTCAAATTGCAAACTTTTGCAATTCTAGAATACCACTTATGAATTGGTCCCACCAAGATACTTTAAGACAACAAAGTAACCTTACAAACAAAATAAAATGAAGATTAATTTCCAACAAGTAACAAAAGTGAAAAAATATATACTTGGATTAAGTTTGTCTCTTTGAAAAATAGCAATAGGCATTCCAAAATCACCATAAGCATCCTTATAAACCTTTACTTGTGAGCTTAGGAGATCTTGCATCATCTCATGGGTAACAATAGGTATAATAGCTAATAGCATTCTCCTATTAACTTTAGATATCTTTGTAAAACTTGGTATAAAATAGACATTAGGATTAAAAAAGTCCTAAATACAAAGAATAGAGAATAAAGTTTTCGTTTCCATCTCTCGTTGATGACTGTAAGATAATATGTGTACCAAGGTCTACTTTTCAAGTTGACCTTGATTACTTTTCTTACCTTCTCGAAGGAATCATAAAAATAACTCATTAATGCCTTCTCATCATATCAGTAAGACAAATTACTCTCACCAAAGGCTCAAAAACTCATATGACAGATTTATATTGGGACCAAAGTTCATGATCTTCAAGTATAATTCTAGAAACCTCTAAGCTAGCATTAGACCTAGCATGATGAGATGCAACCTACTTATCACTTGTAAAAATTTGCCTCAACTGCCTATTAAATTCATAATCACAAATCTTGTAATAACTGGACAACACAAATTCTTATCATTAATAAAATCCTTTCTCATTAAATTCGAGGCCCTTATATGATTATAGATGAACTTGGTCACATTTTTTTGCTTTCTGTACAATTTTATCAATGATAAGAAAGTATCTAACATCTTAGGTATTTTCTAACATCAGTTTAATGCAATGTGCAACACAAAGAATCCAATAAAAGGAATTATATTTTCTTTGTAATCCTTTTCTAAATACTTTGTAAGCAGAATCATCATTAATAATGAATAATATTTTTTGGCCTAACTTTATTCATAACTTCATCAAATATCTAAAACAGAGTATCAACATTTCTAATAAGGCCAAATGGATAAATAAACTTCAAAAACATTGTCCCTTTTGTAGAATAAACAAAAAATTGATAATAGGCTCATTTCTTCCATTTGTCTAACCATCATACATAATTAAACACCCATAAATAGACTAAGTTATTTTTCTTTTATCCAAATATTTGTTTATTTCATAAATAGAGTTGCTTAGAAGTTTACCTTTGCATTCATCAATTAAAAGAGATTTATATCATGAACCATAAAAGGCAATAACATTATAGACTGTTAATAATAAGACTAGGAAATATTGAATGATATACTTAAACAATACCACCATCTAACCATTGCTATATTTATATTATGATCCAATTCTTTAGATTGTAAGGCATTACAGATTTAAGGCTAAGCTTCAAAAGTTGTTTGTGGTGCAAAAAATGAAGACATATGTTAGAATTAAATAAAGTTTTCTTCCTACTTAATTTCATTATCAAATACTATCACAAAATTACATCTTAGATTCTAAAAACATACACACAACTTGAACTCTTAAAACATACATACATCTTATATTTAAAGTTAATAGTCCAAAAATACTTATTACTAACAACTAGTGACATGGAAAATGTGGAATAAGTTATGTAAAATAATAAGAACAAATATAGCAATATCAACTTCTCAACAATCATATGATATAGACATATAAGTGAATTTTGTAGCACCCTACTCTCGCAAGACATGTACTCGACATCCTGAGTGATGTTCGAGTGCGTACCAGCAAGGGTGGCATGCTAGAACAGTCAAACACTTGAAACTTAGTACAAATTTTTCAAAAATAGCACAAGCGTATGCGGAAATCAATAATCAATAAAGCCCACTTTATTCATAAACTTTTTCAATCATAAAGGTTACAATCATTTCACAAATCATCCGAATTTCATTAGTCACTAGGGCCTACTACAGATACAAAACACTTAAATTTATAATTTTTATTACATTACAAAATAATTTACAAACATTCCCATTTGGAAAGTAATTATAAACAAAAATAAAGAAAAACAAATGCAGATGCGAACTGATCCCGAGCTCTATCTCTTATTTGAATGCAGTGGCTATACTCCGTTAACCTAACGAGATAACTCTTCTGAACCTGAAAAATTGTAAATTTTGGGTGAGTTTTGCAAACTTAGTGAGTAACCATCCTCGATGGCTCACTCAATCGCATACACATACGATTCATATAATCACATATCACTTTATTCACAACATTCACATTATCATTCAATTACAAGTTAATAGGATATTGCAATCATTCGAACATACATATTAAATGAATATGCAATGCACATGTGACTCACTTTCATTTATTACTTTGTTGTGACCGAGTGCCTATAATTATCTCGTATCCATTGTGGATATCGGGCTTATTGATATCTGTCTCGTATCCATTGGGGATACCGGGCTCATTTTACATAGTGAGCCTTTGGCTCTTAATCACTTTTTGAGATTTAAGCACTTTTCACATTTTATGCTTTAAGCTCTTTTTCGGTGGCTACTCCGTTCACAACTGCCTTTATCTTTCATGCATTCATATAATGGAATGCTTCACATTCTTATATGATCAATCAGTCACTTTCACATGTCATATTCACATTCAGAATACATTTATCATCGGACCGTGATCCGACATTCAACATAAATGTTGAGAAACACTTTTTCAATCATATGCATATTCGCATGTTTCTTCGGAATTTAACAATCAAGTTAGGTATCACATATTTCATCAAATTCACATACAAGAAGCATTTCAATATCACATTCATGCATCAAAATCATTAGACCTTCAGCGTTCAGAATCAACACAATCTAAGTCACATTCAAAACAAAACATAATATGAACAGAGCAATCAATAAGTAAGATCATCTAAGTCGACTCACAGTACGCTCCAGATTAGTATTAGTTTCTTTGATCTGGAAACGTCTGAAAGTGGACGTTTATCCTACACATCCAAATTATGCAATACACACGTTGCACACACATTAATAATTGCACAATTATAAGTATTCCTTTATACACAAATGTGTATATGGAATGTGTATAATGCATGCTCAATGACAATCTAGGGTATCTTTCCATTATTCTTGTCACATTATCAATCATATATCAAAACTCACCTAAGTATAATTTGTACTTAGGGTTTACACCTCAATAAAACCACTTGAATCTAATTTCATAACTTAATTGCTCTTTTCAAGTTTTTCCAAAAATTGACTTTTGGGTCTACGGTTCTTGACCATTCAGACAATGAAAAAGGAGTAATTTGAGAACATTTTCTTCTAGAAAATTGTTCTTCTATCTCTTAAGTTTCTAATGACACCAAGATCATACAATTTGATTCAGTATTCTAAAAATTGTACTCCAAATAATTCAGATTGTTCTTAAACTATAATAGTATTTTGTACCCAACTTCAATTCAGATTCTGGAATTCTAAAGACATAATTGAAATTTTGATTTCTTCAGAACAATTGTAACCCTATGTTTCTAGTTTAATCTAAATTAAGAATCATTCCATTTGGATAACAACAGATCAATATATCACCAAAATACCAAAGCATGTTTAATGAAAATACTCCATTCATCAATTTTCAAAGTTGTGTAGGAAAGTTGGTCGCGGTGAAATTTTCCCAAGAGGAATCCTTGTAAAACGGAAAGCAACAAACAAGACTTATCTTCCAATTTTCCATATTTTACAACTAACACAACTTGTACAAAGATCACTTTTTCTACTTCATTACTCTTCATTCTCAACTCCATTTCAACTCAATATCATTCACAAACCAATTCATGATCTATATTTGATCATTAACTCAAAACAGAACATGTACATATACTATTCATTATCGATTTTTTGCACTTATCATAACACCATTATGATGATCATTCTACCTTAAAAACATATTTATAACAATACATAAATTATTACTCATCATACATATCCAAAAACAGGACATTTACTTAAACTTTTCATCACTCATGTTCATCATACACAAAACACCATTTTGTGTCATTTAACCTCTAACTATCATCATAAATGCTTCATTTAACATTACCTATGAAGATTAACAAGCTACTTACTTGATTTAGCTCCAAATCTTCAAAAATAACACTTAGCCATAGCTCCCAAGCATCACACGATCTTCATCTTCTAAAGGCGGTAGATATAGGTTTTTAGTGACAAATGGAAGAGACAACAAGATAAAAGTAGCAATTGATAGATGGAAGTAAGGTTTAATGTTGATGAGTTGAGAGTGAGTGAAGAAACGTAAATGGAGAAGAAGAAGAATAAGACAAAGTCAAAACAATTAGTTTGGTCTTTGAAGTTAAAGGGAACGTGGGTTTAAAACTTGGACAATTGTCCAATTTCTAAGGCTTTAACTAGTTCAATCATCTCCAATTTTTGCTACAATTGTCTCCAAATTTTCAAAGTCATTTTCTCACAAATTCTAAAGTCATCTATCAAATTTCTTCAATATCACACCACCAAAAAACAATACAATATGCGACGTTGTAATGATAAAACGTCACAGATTGTAAAATTTTTTTGTGATGTTTAAAAAACGTCACAAAAAGTTTCAATTCTTTACGGCGTTCTATAAAAACGTCACGAATTTGTAACATCATTCACGACGTTTTTTAGTAAAAAATCACAAAATAACTTTAGCGACATTTTGGTGAATAAAACGTCGTTGAACCCTTAGGCAACAAATTAATTAAAACGATTGCTTTGGTTTCTTTTTGAAATTTTTTTCGTTTACGACTGCATTCTCACTGCTACTTTCTCTCTTTCCCTTCCTTCAACAACTTCAAATCTCCCTCTCAAATTCACCCCTGGTCCTCTTCGCTTGCGGTTTTAGAGGTACACTCTAATGCCCACTTCTCTGTTTTCATCCTATTTGCTAGGTTCGAACCTTTCTTTGGTTATTTGTTTCATGCTATTACCTGGAAAATGTTTCTAAGTACAAAACACAAATCATTTTTTTAAGAAAAAGATTTCACTCATTTTGCACTACAGGAAAGCACAAGATAAAAGCAAAGAACCACCTCTCTCTCTCGAGAGGTCAAAACATCACCAAACACAACCCATCTCTCAACTTCTAATCAGAAACCTCCCTTTTTTCTCAATGGAAACCACCTAATTCTTCATGTCTTCGGCGATCGTAGGTGGTCGATACTCGTAAAGTTTCTCCAGGAACTCCTCCGGTGACCCGTCGTTTGTTTCTATTTTTAGGTTGTTCTCTATCTCTCTCCCAAAAGTTTAAAGAATTATATGTAAACAAGCTGTTGGGTACCTCTGCTTGATGAAGCCATTTTTTGGTTTTATGTCATTTTCTCATTGTTTAAATTTGAACATTAGATACAGGGTATTTTCCTTTCAAAAAGAGAATAGTTAGCTTGCGTTATGTCCTTTGCTTCCATTACCAGTCCTAATGACCTGATTTGTGATTTAGGTATTATTTTATCTAGGTTTGAAAGATGACCAACTTCAACTAGATTTATATGGTGTGGCCGATCAGTTCTTGATTTCTAATATCCCACTTTTCTTTTATTTTTCTATAGTTACATTGTGGAAAGTTTTCTTTCCAAAAACAATTCTTTTGGGTTTTATGAGAGTGCATCTCGCAATGGGTAAAAATTTGTCCATAAGTGGCTACTATATCACTGGTGGAATGTTGCTACGTTAAAAAGATGTCGATGACTTAAATCTTAATCTTTTAATCTCATAATTATTGTTGTTATCTCGACAATCTTTATTATGTTTTAGGTTGCATATTGAACATAGCATTATAATGATAACAATAGTAGAAGTAGCAGCTACATGTTTGTGTAATGCTGGACAGATCTGGAAACTTCAGAAAAGACTATAAAAGAACAGGTAGATCCTACCTTAGTGGCGTCATTCTTTGGACGTTTGTCTAAGATGGATTGCCGATGTATGCCATTGACCGATACCTCCAACTGTGCTATAAACTTCAAGGCAAATCAGTGAAAGTAAATACGAAAGTTATGTTCTAAAATAATAGGAGATTATTTTATGCCAAAAAGCTCATATAACACTTTGCTATCCTTAAAATTCAAATTCAAATTTTATGGTGAATCAACAGGTGATATTCTCAAAAAAACCAAGAATACAATACATATTGGTAGAAATTTGTACTGAAATTCTTGCTTTTGAGTATATTGTAGGGCATGTCTCATGTTCATTTAGTGTTTGTACTTCTTGAGCAATGGGCTTTATGTGTACCATTTGTCTAATTTTTATCTAGAACAACCATGTTTTTAGTCCTTTGACTTAATGCTTTTTCCTTATTGAAGCATGTGTCCCTTGACTTATTTCCGTGAGTGGTTGGCGTAAAAGAAGAAGAGCATCCAAAAGGACGCTTGCAGATTCAAGAAACAGAGTAAATAAGCTAGAGGAAGACAATTCAAAACCTAGCATGACAAGACTTGATAGAATGTCCGTGGACTCTCATTATCTGGGGGACTTAATAGATACAAGAATGTTTATGTTCTTATATTAGTATCTTGATCAATGACTCGATATTTGGGCGGCTTTAATTTGGTCTCTGTAGGAAATATGATAAACGATATGATGGTTTTTGTGGATTTATTGTCAGTTCATTGCAGATGCAGATATTAAAGAAGCTTTAATATTATCTCCCTCCCTCCATTTTTTCCAGAATCTCAAATGTTTCATCCCTTAGTTTTGATATTAATCAGTGTATTATGTCATGTTTGTGAATTGTAATTAAATAATACATGAATAATTATTAAAATTAATGATATATTAAAAAATTAAAGAATTATTAAATAAAATTCATAAATAATATTTAATAGTTATT
>JAOTAZ010000220.1:19671636-19682837 GCA_025629785.1 Erythroxylum oxycarpum | reverse complement strand
TTACTAAAGCATCATATCTTTAGTAACATGGGCTGTCATAGCATAGTCATTAGTGTTACCATTCATATTTAATAACACTTATCACCTGTTACCGTATGTCATTTTTGTTGTAGTGATCCATCCTTTCATGACAGCTATGGATATAACAATACGTATAGTCCCTGGCTTGACCACCGGAGAAAAAGTTTCTAAGAAATCCAATCCTTCAAGTTAATGAAAACCCTTCGCAACAAGGCATGCTTTAAGACGATCTAAACTGCCATCAGATTTTATCTTAGTTTTGAACATCCACTTACAACCTACCACATTTATACGAGGAGTTTATGGAACAAGATCTCATGTGTTGTTAGCATTCAGGGCATTAAGCTCATCATGCATGGCTCCTAACCAACTAGGATGTCGTAAAACTGCAGCTAATGATTTTGGTTCTTTTGGAATTTCTACATGTATGTTAGCATAACGAGGTTTGGCTTTTTTTTACCATCCTTCAACCGAGTAACCATAGGATGTAAAGACGTAGAATCATTAGTTGATGGGGGGCCCTGCAACAAAGAAATGTTATTATTTGCAATAATATTTTTATTGGATGAACAGGTTACGTTAGGGGACACCACATGTTCTTGTGTTAATGAAACATTATCATTGAAGTTTTCATGTAGTCCAGGAAGCTCAACGTGGCTAGAGACATTTGCCTCATTACAAGGCGTAGTTGTCTCAATATTGGGCAGCTCTTCCTGCAATGTAGTCAAGGGTTCTGCTGGTATAGATAGAAAGGGATTTGGTGGCTCATCATGTTGACTATTTGGTTGAGCAAATGAATAACTATACAACTTTGAGGATCCGATTGTATTAGTAAAATGTGTAGGATCACAATTAAAGTCGGAAGAGGAATCAACTTTAGGAAAATTAATCCACTCAGATAAGTGGTCATCTCAGTTTCATGTGATTGGGGACTACATAGCCTGCTTGGATTTTTAAAAGGAAATTGAGACTTATAAAAAACTACATGTCTTGAGATAAAGATTCTACTAGTTGGTGGATACAAACATTTATAACCTTATGTTTGGTACTATAACCAAGAAAGATGCATGGGATTAATTTAGGTTCTAACTTATGTTTTCTATAATTTCCTAAAAATGGAAGACACTTACAACCGAGAATCCTTATGAAGCTATAGTCTGGATGTTTGCCAAACAGACGAAAGTATGGAGATTCCATCTTTAATGTTGGAGTTGGTAGTCTATTAATCAAAAAAATTATTGTAGTAAAACAATCAACCCAATATTTAGTAGGTAAATTAGCATGGAACATTATTATAAAGCCCAATTTTGTTATACTCTTATGTTTTCTTTCTGCAAGCCCATTTTGCTCAGGAGTTTTAGGATAAGAAAATTGAAGATGAACACCTTTATTAGCTAAAAAGGAATTAAAATCTAAGCTATTGAATTCACCTCCTTCTTCACACTGGAATTTTTTTTCCAAATTGGCACTCTATAAATTTATAAAAATGCAAAAAATATGATATTTTTCTTTAATGGATAAAACCAAGTAAATCGAGTATACCCATCAACAAAAATAACATAATATTGACAACCATTCGTAGACTTAACAAGAACTGGTTCCCATACATCACAATGAATTTTTGAAAAAGGTTCATTGCATTGATCATTTGTATCAAGAAAAGGAAGTCTTCAAGACTTGCCCATTTGGCAACTTTCACACATAGTAGCAATGTTGCCGTTAGAACTATATTTAATAAAGTTTTTTTGAAATAAGAAATCAATTATTAGATATTGAGGGTGTCCCAAACGATGGTGCCACCCTTCTTTATCAGTTCTTCTAAAAAAATAAGAAAAGAGAGTTGTATGTTGACCAGCAAGGGCATATAGACCTCCCCGTTGAGTTCCCTTAGCTATGATTTCTTTTGTTCGTTTGTCCCTAATCACAAATCCAAGATCATCAAATTCCACATAAAAGGTAAATCTTTTGTAAAATGGCTTATAGATAAAAGATCCATTTTGATATCAGGCACAAGTAATACATTTTTTAATGTAAAATTAATATTTTCACCATGTATAATTGAATCACCAGTGTGTGTAATGTCAAGAGTATCACCATTTCCTATCATTATAGCATCACGTCCTGTGTATGGTTTAATATTAGTCAACTTACCAGGGTCATTAGTCATGTGTACTAAGGCTACACTATCTGGGTGCCATTTATAAGTTTGAGGAGTCTCAATGGCAAGAGCAGCCAAGGCAGTAGGTATATCTTTAGATTGATATGCATGATTAAATTGGTTGAAGCAATTTAAAGCAGTATGATTCTTCTTATCACATATTTGGCATATGATTTCTTCTTTCTTGTCATCATGTTTGTCTAAGGCTTGTCCATTCCTAGTCACAGATCCATTATAAATGTTCCTTTGTTGATTTTCTGTGTCAGACAAAAAAACAATACCTCCTTTATTTGTATAAGACCTGTTTCCTTGAGCAAGGCCACAACCTCTAGAGTTAAAGTTTTTAGAATAGTTACCTCTTCATCGATTTTGATTCCCATTAGTTCGCTGACCAAAGAAGGTAACTTGTGGTGTGTCATGAATATTTTCACTATGAAGTTGACTACGAGTTTCGTGACCTTGAAGGAGTGGCATGATTTCACGATATGAAGGTACCAGTGGCTTCAGCATGGTGGTAACAAAATTCTCATATTCTTTGCCTAAGCCTTGAAGTAGCCAAAAGACCTTGTTTCTGTCGGACATAGGTTTGTCAATGGCTGCAAGGTCATCATAAATAGATTTTAATTTGCAAATATAATTATTCAAAGAGTCAGTACCTTTGCGTAGGATTGTCATTAATCGGATTATTCCACACTCCCTCTCTTGAGAACTTTGTGCAAATGCATCTTCAAACGCAGTCCAAATTTCTACAGCACTGTCAAGTCTAACAACAAGTTTAAGAACCTCTTCACTTAAGGTTCAGGTAATCCAACCACGAAATAGACGTTCAAACTGTTTTCAAGCAATAAATTTAGGATTGGGTATATCCTTGGCTCCTCTGGCCGAGCCATCTTAGGAGCTCACAATTTATGGAGATGGCATTGGAGTTTCTCCATTAAGAAATCCATACATGTCTTTGTAACATCCCAATATACATGTTAAGACTAGAATAGTAAATTAAGAAAAATTTATGTGAAATTAGGAAAATGCACGTCATGCATAAGTTAATTGTGACATACATATTTATCTCTGCACATTCATATGATTGTACATGCATTTATTGACATTTTCGGGTAAATTGGTTTATAAATGGAAATTGTGGATTTAATTGAAGTTTATTAAATATAATTTGGCAATTTTTGTACATTTCGGGTATTTTGCAATTTTTGGTGAATTATTTTGAGCTGAAAATTTATATGGTGATAATAGTTATTATTTCATAATTTTAGTGAATTATGAATTAATTATCTTGAAAATTAAATTTGGTGTGTATTAGAGTTTATTCCGCATTTTTGGAGACATTTTGGATATTTTAAAATTTTGGTGAATTATTTTTTAGCCGAAAAATTATTTGGAGAGTCATATTATTTCAGATTTTTGGTGATTTTTTTTAATTTTCAAAAATTTGGGGGTTTTAAAAAAAGAAAGAAGAAGAGACAAATGAGAGGGTGACACATGGCCCATATGCATGGGTGCCATGTGTCATTGCATTATTAACCCTCATAACACTTTTTCTGTAGTTCTCGGTGGTCTACACCGAAACCACCCACAACCATTGTTTTGCTTCTTCTTGTCCTTGTTTTCTTCCCCATTCACCCAAACCTATTCTTTACTTTGGAATTTTTGTTAAATCAAGTAAGTTATGTCTTAAGCTTTACTAAGTTGTGTAAAATGACTTTGATGATGGGATAGTGTTAGAGATGAATACATGTATGAAATGGATTTAGCAGTAGAGTTTCGGTGATGGCAGAAAATATTGACTTCTCATGTTGCTTTGTTGATTTGTTATGTATTGCATGCCTACACAAAAATGAGTTTAGAGCTAAGTTTTTGGTGATACTATGATGTGGGATATGAGTAACGTGCTGGTGTAGTGAAACTAATCCTATAAAAAAAATGATGAAAACACAGTGGAGAGAATAGGCTTGAAGTTTCGATTTTGCAGTCAATAGTTTATGAACTTGTAAGTGATTGATTTTGAACTGTGAAAGGAGTTAAATGAAGTTAAAGAGTGGATGAAAAAAATGAAAGAATATGCATTGGAGGGACATTTGGGAAATTGAAGATTTACAGTGGAGAGAGAGTTGAAGAAGGTAGAGAGAGAGGGAGAAGTGGAATGTGGGATATGTGATATCTGAAGTGGATGGTATTTCTGAATTGTTTTGAGGTTATGATGAGTATTGATGAGATAAAAATAAGTTTAAAAGTTATTTCAGATAAATAACATGAGGTTGAACTAAAAAAAACAGAAAAATGACAGTAGGAAAAGGAAGAAGAAGATGATGAATAGTGTGTGTTACGTTGGTGTTTGAAATGTCATTTTGAACTAGAGTTGTTTTGTTGCATAGCTTGAGTTTTTGCCTATAACTTTTGTATCCGAACTCCAAATAACTCCAAAGTTGAATCAATGATTCCTAAGACATTTTTCTTTCTTCTCATAAAAATTTACAGCTATCTGAATTAATTTGAGAATGATTGATAGGGTGAAAGTGTGGAAGTTTGCTGGAATGTTATGAATTGGAAATTTTTCATGAACATGTTTCGGTTTTCTAATTATAACTTGAGCTGTAGATTTTTGAATGAGTTTGTTTTTTATTCATATTAAACTAGAGATATATTTCTACAATTTTTGTGAAGAGGTTGAATTTTAATTCTATCTCTATGATTTTCAAAATTGGCATGTAAGTGAGTTGTCATTTAAGCTAAAACACTGTCAGGGATAGAAATTATATCCTATAGTTATTGAATAAAATGTATTGATGTGGGCTGAATTAGGCTGAGTTGTCTTCACCAAAGTTGTAGCTTATTCTCTTATCTTTAAATTGGTATAAAGTTTATAATTTTTGGATATCGGAGCTGAAAGATATGAGTTGTGCAATTAGAGGGTATGATCATGTACTAGCTAAAAGTTCAAATGTGCACAGCCTGTGGTATTTTGTTCATAACTCATTGAATACTGAATCAAATTGGATGATCTTGGAGTCATTAGAAACTTAAGACACTGTAAAACAACTTTCTAGAAGAAAGTTTTGCCTAATTTTGTCATTTACCCTATCAGATTAATTATGCAAAGTTGACCCGAAATCATGTGAGTAGAAAATCTAAAGTGGTCAATTAGGCTATGAAATTGATTTCTCATTGTTTTATTTTGGTCCAAATTATAAGTACCAAATGATTTTAATGAGGGCTTTGATATCTGATTGTTTTGATGATGAGAATTACTATAAGATACCTGGAATTGTCATTGAACATCCATTGTGCATACTTTCTATACCATGTGCATAAAAGAATACTTGTTCATTTGTGCAAAAATATGGTATTTGTAAATGTGTTTTGTATGATCTAGAGGAGTCAAGTGGACCCCACATAAACATTGCCAGACTATCTAGATAATAGCATATTGGAGTGTTTAGTAAGTCAACCCAGATGATTTCCTAGGATTGATTTGATTTGAATTTAATTTGATTTATTACACTTCCATTATTATTGAACTGTTTGTGAGTTGTTTCTGGATTTCGGACCTAAAGTCCGAGGAGTTTAATAGTTAGGCATGTATTGGGAGTGTTTTGATTTGATATAAATTTGGCATTTGATTCTCAATGAAAGTGGAATGTCGGGCTTAGGTCCGATGTCTGTGAAATCTTATCTGAGCATTTGTAACATATTGGAGCATTCTGTGAGTCAACCCAGATGATTTCTTAGGATTGATTTGATTTATTACACTTCCATTATTATTGAACTGTTTGTGAGTTGTTTCTAGATTTCTGACCAAAAGTTCGAGGAGTTTAATAGTTGGGCATGTATTGGGAGTGTTTTGATTTGATATGAATTTGGCATTTCATTCTCAACGAAAGTGGAATGCCGGGCTTAGGTCCGATGACTGTGAAATCTTGTTTGAGCATTTGTATAAGATTATGATATATGAGATTTTCTGAAATTGTTGCATTTCATAAAATGCATGCTCAAATATAGGCGTTGTGACTTGAGTTGCCAGTATGAAGCGCTTCCACGTAGAGCTTTGCTCTGTGATTTTTGATTTTGAACGTAGAGCTATGTTCCGTGATTCTGTTTGACTGAGCCTTATGGGCCAGTATTTGTATAAGTTTTTGAATAGGCACTCGGTCACAACAATAAGAAAGAATGTGAGTGTCATGCATATAATATGATAAGACTGAATTTATTGAATGATTTGCAAATCTGAATGAGTGATAAATTGATGTGATTTATTTTCTATACTTAGCAATGTAAACTGTGTGATCTTATGATATACTATGTTATGTGAACATCTAGTATGTATTTATGATCTGAATGTGTGTCTGCGACATGTGTATTATGTGTTTGTGATCCGATGAAATCATCAATGATGGTTTACTCATTGAGTTCGCAAAACTCATAAAAATTGCAACATGATTTTTTAGGTACGAGACAGGCGACTTAATGTTTATTCTGGATTAGAATAACATTTTGGACTAAGTCATGGCTCAGAGGTCTGATAGCTGGTCCCAAAAGTGTTATATCTTATATTTTGTAGTTTTTGTTAGAACCTGCACGAGGTTATGTAAATATTTTTCTTAAGGAAACAGTGTAAATTTTGTGGATAAACGAAATGATTGTTTAAAAAACATTCTGACTTTCAAATGATGTTAGTTGATGCCATGTGTAAGTTGAATTTGTTTTTTCTCTAACATGCCATTATCATAGGATATGTACTTGAATGTTCCTAACTGTTTGGGTATGTACCCTATGGTAGTGGGATGTTGCAATGAATTTGCCCTAATAGCTTCAGATCCAACAAATCCTACAACTCTTACTAAAGCAGTTAAAAAAGATGTGTGGAGGTAGGCAATGAAGGAAGAACTTGCAGCAATAGAGAAGAACTCAACATGGGAATTGACAGATTTGCTAGAAGGAAACAATGTCATTGGCTTGAAGAGGGTTTTCAAGACAAAGCTTCATGCAAATGGAAGTATTCAAAAAAATAAGGCTCGATTAGCGGCAAAAGGTTACTCTCAACAACATAGAGTGGATTTTGATGAGACCTGCTCACTAGTAGCAAGATTTGAAAATGTGAGATTGCTTTTGTCACTAACAGCCTACCTTGGTTGGAAGGTATATCAATTTGATGTCAAGTTTGCATTTTTCAATGGAAACCTTGCAGAAGAGGTCTATGTTTCCTAACCTGAAGGCTTTGTGATTCATGGAAGTGAAGAGAAAGTTTACAAGCTGAAAAAGGCACTCTATGGCCTAAAGCAAGCTCTCCAGGCTTGGTACATCAAGATTAATGCATAATTTCAGTTGAATGGATTTGCTAGAAGTGAGAATGAGCCTACTCTTTATTTAAAGAAGCAAGGTACTAATTTTATTATCATTTGCTTATATGAATGCAAGACAAAGCTAGAATATTTATTTGTCAAAAGAAATATGCAATATAATTTTTGGTGAGGTTTAGTATGTTAAACTATAAGGTGAAGGCAACTCCAATGGATGCAAAACAAAAATTACAACAAGAAGATGAAGCTGAGTAAACAAATCAGAAGTTATACAAAAGCCTAGTTGGTGGCTTAATCTGCCTAACACACAGAATGCCGAATATCTCTTTTTTCGTAGGAGTTATGTCAAGGTCTATGAGCAATCCCTCAATAAAGAATTATGGTGTAGAAAAGAGAATCTTAAGGTACATTGCTGGTACAATGAGTTATGGAATTTGGTATACTCATGTAACCTATTTCAAGTTGACAAGATTTAGTGACAGTGATTAGGCAAGCTCATTGGATGATAGGAAAAGCACTTCTGGAAATGTTTTCAATTTAAGATTAGGAGCAATCACATGGATGTCTAAGAAGCAAGCAACTTTTGCATTATCAACAGCAGAGGTAGAATATACAACAGCTACTGCAGTAGCTTGTTAGTATGTATGGCTTAGAAGGATGTTGTGTGATTTACAACAAAAGAAAGAAAAAGGAAGTTGTATTGTGATAACAAATCAACTATTGCAATGTCCAAAACCTAGCATTTCATGGAAAAAACAAAGCATATAAGCCTGAGGTTTCATTTCATTCAAGAATTAGTTGCAACAGTTGAAATAGATATGAAGTTTTGCGATACCAAAGTTCAAGTGTCAGACATTTTCACTAAGGCTTTGTCAAGTCAGCGACATGCATACCTCAAAAGCTTGCTTGGAATAAGTGATTTTGAATCAAGGGAGAGTGTTGAAATGTGGTTAGCTACAATTTAGAAACTAATTTTTTTTCTTGTTGTTAGCAAAATAAACATCAGTCTAGGTTCCTATTTTTTCTGGAAGTTGTTATACGTCGGTCTTTATATATTAAATACGTATGTTGCAAGTAGATATGTAATAAAATAGAGTAAAAGCACGTTTACCTCTGAAACTTTATTCTACGCTTTATATTTCCGCTACTGCCTTTCTTCTCTATTTTTTGGGTTGTCTCTCCTCCTTGTTCCTTCAGAAGTTACACAATATGTCATCTAAGGTGACAAGCCACTGAACACCCACTATCACTTTACAACTTCTTAACTGAATGACCAATGCATCCACTATGAGTGATGCGCACTATATATTCCATGCAAATCCCGTGCATTCTTAGTGGCAGCTTAATTTCAACTCTCCACCCACAGTGATTTGGACTCGTGGTATTTCTTTTAGTTGGGTTGAGTTTCTTTGGATTATCACTTCATGGACAAAATTATAGGTGCTTCTAATGTCGATTAGGATTTGTATGGGCCATCATAAATAAGATCTAATGACCTGCATCTATTTGTAATCACCCGTATCTTCTTCTCCAATCATAGCTTGGTAGGATATGTTCAGGAACATTCGCTTGGGATATTTCACTCGTTCTCTGACTTCTTATTTTTCCTCCACCTTGTATAACTAAAGTTGCTTCTTCTGACATTTATGTCTTGGAAAGTAACACTTGTAACACTAAAAACACATGCCTTTTGATTGTCTTTCATCAAACTCTTTCTTGCTTACCATACAGGTTGTACTATTTGTTAAGATATATGGTATATATCTTATTATTGAATTTGGCATTTTGGATAATTAGACCTAGCAAATAATTCAATTTCACATCCAAATTGATTAAATTTAGAAATGAAATCATGGGATTTTAGAGATTGTGTGTAGTGAGTTATCTAGAAAGTGAACGTGTGTGTGAAGAATTCTTGGTTATGTGGGAAATTTTGTTTTGTGGGATCTTGACTGAATAACACAAGACACGTTCTACTGTTTTCATAAATGTGCAGCTGTGAATATCTCCATAGTTTTCACCTTCATTGCTGGTAGGATGTGCAATTGATGTGGTGAAGGTTATGAATGTCTTGTTTGTCATGGTTATGTGACTCATCATGGTGAGGTTTCAGTAAATTATTGTGTGGAGGTTTATTTGTTGGATCTATCTTGCTTGAAGTCCTTCTGTCGCAACTATAATGTGCATGAATCAACCTATTTTGTGTGAACAACTTTCTGATTTATTTTAGAGGAGCTGAACCCATAGGGAAGTTGTTATGTTTCTGTCTCAAATGTTTTGTGTTTTCGTTCTTAGATAGTTAATCACTTGAGTTATTTATTTATTGTCTTTTCGTTAAAGGAGTGTTGAAAATTCCTTTGTTGAGGTTAACACGAGTCGATCGTGTTATTGAGTGTGAAAATCTTCACGAGTAATGAGCACGAGGGATAATATCAAAGGTTGAGTGGTGTCGGGTCAGTAAAGCCTAGTGTAAATCTATTGTACTTTCGTTAAAGTGATTAAGTTGGATGAGGCCCCCCCATAGATGTAGGCAAAGTATGTCAAATTATGTTACAAAATTTCGGTATTGATTTGATTAATTTCATATTTATTTTTCTGTTTTCGTTTAGTATAGAAAAATGAATAGTTACTGATAGAGTTACTTCATATCTAGTAACCGATAGATACAATTACAAATAACTGTGGTAGAACCTTACAAGTAACTACGGCCAAATTGAAGTTTTTGCGAAACTGAACCCCTACGAGTTTTTTTTCTTCAATTGGTATCAAAGCAGGAACTTGGTAGTAAGTTGGTGCACATCTGAGTTTCACAAATATGGCTACAAAAGAGGGTGCATCGGTCACCAGACCACCACTGTTGGACGACTCTAACTATCTTACATGGAAATCACAGATAAGGGTCTTCATCCAAGCTTAAGGTACAAAAGCTTGGCATTCAATAGTACATGGATGGACGCATCCGATGATTATTGACGATAAAGCAAAGGTCGTTTAAAAATATCCATTTGAATGGACAAGAGTCGAAGAAGAAAATGCACTTGGAAACCCACAAGCAATGCATGCAATTTTTTGTGCTATTAATGAAGGACGCTTTTCAATGATATCAGCCTGTGAATCAGCTATAGAAGCGTGAGATGCTTTATAGACTATTCATGAAGGGTCAAAATTTGTGACAGCACCAAAACTTCTAATATTAGTTGTAAGGTTTAAAGAACTAAAGATCAATAAAAATAAGACTATTAGGAATTTTCATGAAAGATTGCGCGATATAACGAATTAGATACATCAATTCGGGAAGAAATATTCCAATATGAAACTAGTCAAGAAGACATTGAGATCACTACTTCTAAGATTTATTTCAAAAATTGCAGCAATCGAGGCTCATGACATCAATGACTTGTCGTTGGAGAACGTAATTGGAATTTTTATCAATTTCGAAATGGATTTGTTGAGAGGCAAACAAAAAAAGAGCAAAGGATTGACACTACAAGATGAAACTGGAAAAGACTTAAATGATGTAGAAGATGAATCTGATGAGAATAAGGATATGGAATTATTGATAAGAAATTTCAACAAGTGGTTAAAGAAAGTGAAGAAGGATATATCCGAGTTTAGGCAAAACAGTAGGAGTTCATTGAACAATAACTTCAAACAACAAGTCAAAACTCAAAAGGGAGAAAGAAAAGCAAGGAGAATTCAATGTCATGAGTGTC
>JAOTAZ010000220.1:19650218-19660831 GCA_025629785.1 Erythroxylum oxycarpum | reverse complement strand
TTAGTACTGAAGTAGAAGCAGTATTACCTGCTCAGGTGCACCTTTGCTTGCTCGATGCCAGTTGCCATCAGTGTCAACGTAGGTAAGAGCAGTCCTCTTGTCCACAGGATTGAAAGGGAAAAAATGAACCTCTCTAATGCCAGCTCGTGCCTGCCAATTGCCAACAGTGGTCATAAATCCCCGATCTATTGTCAATCACTGAAGCAAGAAACCGGTGAGGAAAAGGCATTAAAAGTTAAGAGTACCTCCTTTGGGTCTGCAAGCATGCCAACAATTGCAGCATCAATGGCGTCCTGATTTTCAGTTCTTGAGGCTCTCGCTGCAAGAAGGATAACTTGCTCTTTTTCAATACCCTTTACAAAAACTTCAATTAAGTTTCTATCCACGGTCAGCTTGTTCAAAGTCAATGTCCCAGTTTTGTCACTGCATAAAACATCCATGCCTGCCATTTCCTCAATGGCAGTCATTCTCTTAGTTATAGCCCCTTGCTGGGACAGCCTATGGGAACCAATAGCCATGGTGACGGATAAAACCGTTGGCATAGCAATTGGAATTCCCCCAATTAAAAGAACCAGTAAGTTGTCGATTCCATCCCTGTACTTGCGATGCTGAATTGGGTACATGACAATTATCTCAATGGCTATCCCAACGGCAATTGAGCATATGCAGAAGTTACCAATTGCAGTAAGAACTTTCTGGAAATGTCCAACTTGATTGGTGCTGTCCACTAGATGAGCAGCTTTACCGAAGAAGGTATGCACACCAGTTGCAATAACAACTGCTTCAATTTCTCCCTGTTTGCACGTCGAGCCAGAGAACACTTCATCCGAGGGGTTCTTAGTGACAGGAAGTGATTCACCAGTAAGGGCAGATTGATCGATCTTCAAAGGATCACCTTCCAGGAGACGGGCGTCGGCGGGGATTATATCCCCCAATTTAATGCTGATAATGTCCCCGGGAACCAAAATTGCAGCATCTTGCTCTGTCCATCGACCATCTCTCAGAACCTATAAATATTTTTGCCAAAAAATAAAAAGGGTCCAAAATCATGTTACTGAAGAAGTAATGTATGGTGTTGCGAAAAGAGACAGGACGAGTCCCCTGAAGCATGGAACGAAGATTCTGTCGTCACCTTAGTCTTAGGGGCCAGACCAGCCATGAGGGCTGCTGCAGCATTACCGGCATTATTTTCCTCAATGAAACTGATTGTGGAGTTAATGAACAGCAAGACAAGAATCCCAACGAAATCCTGCCAATCAGGAGGTCTACCCTGCCCATTTGCCAAGATTATGGCCATCAAAGCTGCAGCTTCCATGACCCATGACAATGGGTTCCACATGAAACCAAGGAACTTGAGAAGTTTGCTCTCCTGTTGGATTGGTCATTTCAGAAACAGAAAACTGGTGGAAACAGTTTGGTTGACGTCGTTTAAGGCTTACAAAAACAAGACAGACCTTTTTCTCTTCTAGTTTGTTTGGTCCGAAAACTTGAAGCCTGTGGGCTCCCTCCTCCGAGGTAAGACCTTCTCGTGTACATTTCAGCTGCTCAAACACTTCTTCCACCGGAATCCGCTCCTGTAAATTAAATACATAAAAATATTTAAAATTTATGAGCTTAGAATTATTAGGTGGTGGAGTTAATCATAATCTTATCAGCAACAGCGCCAACAGTCGCCAATCGTTCGCTCAAACATGGACTCATACAAGTCAAATATGGCCACGCTTACGCTTAATTCTTTTTTCTTTCCCCAGAGCCAGAACAATTCCTATCACTAGGCATACTAGAGAAGAATATCAGAACGAATAAATTCTGACACACACTATTATTTTTTAATTTTATTTGAATGTGTGAAAAAACAAAAACGGCGCGTGGGAGGTAATCTGACTTCACTTGTATCGCGTGATTCGGTGCGTGTCATTCAAAACAAAAGCGTTGGGTTGGGAGTGGGACCCATGCAGTTTCCTGTGCAAATCTTCTCAGGTATCTATACTATTTAAAACTGAAAAAGTTGTTAAAATAAAATCCTTGGAGTTTGGAGCATACAGCTCTGAATAGTAATAATTTCTTGGGTTGAGGAAACTGGAAAGGCTCTCCAGCAGTAGTGATAATATTATGCTTCTCTCACTCACCTCGCCTTTAAAACCAAACCTTATTGGTTTTAATTCGAACGCAATTCGCGATAGTTTGAAGAATGAAGATAGGCATACGATAAGCTTGTTCTAAACCAGAAAACCAGAATGAAACCAGCTCTCTCATCAACATGAGTAAAAGAAAAATTGGTCACTTTCCTATAAAGAAGGGTGGAAAGGGGAAATTTACCAGATCAACAGACTCGTTTTTAATCTCCTCCAAGCTGAGTCCCTTACTACTGGCCATCTTCTCTAGAGAGAGAATGATAATAATACTCTTAACCAGTAAAGAGTAGTAATCCACTAATTAGAACACAGCGAGAGAGCGAGGGCGCTTGTATCCTTCCGTGATCTACTTATATATAGCAGAGTTTGGGCCTTGGGTGGCTCAGGTGGGCCCACCCGCTGGCATTTTGTCTTAAGAGCAGTCAACACATAATTAATATTTGATTAAAACGAGGCGTTTTACCAAAGTCAGACTTCGAACAAAACTGGCGGGTTCGTATTTGTTGATGATGTCAGTGCTATTGCTATATATAAACAAGATTATCGGCGATTGGCTATTGCTGTGGCGTGGCTTGAGATATTTCTTTATTTTATTACGTATTTATTATTTTTTGACTTATATTTATAATAACATAAAATTATATGTATCTATCTAATTATGTTGCAAGGATAGTTGGGAGTCGTAGGCAGAAAGTGTACACAAGTCCATTAGCTCGGAATAGTGTGGATAGTTGATACAAATTAAATCCAGGCGTGAAACCTTTTTGCATGCCATCTTGAATTGGTGTAGGCCATTAAATGAGACAAGGACCCAGATGATTAGTGCAAGTATCCAACCCACTTGACTAATGACTTCCAACCGTATCTCCTCTTAATATTTAATGTTTTATTTATTTGATTTAAAAAATAACAAAGGATATTGGTATGATAATTTAATTTAAAGTTTAAATTAGTTAAATGTTGGCTACGGATACGGAGTCATTGGTTTACTTCTCCGGCATTAACTTGTGGAAGCGCAGATTTCATTATCAAAGCGTCCATGTTTGATATTTCTAAGGAATTTATGCGGTGGGCAAGAGGAGTTTAAATTCTTTGTCCAGTTTTAATCTATCTTATTTTATCTTATATAATCTTAGTTATTTATTTTGCAGACCTCACGTAGGTCTCATATAAGACCTACATAAATAAATGGCTGAGATTTATTAAACACAATAAGACACCATAATATTAGACAGAGGATTAAACTCGGGCAAGCAAATGAAATCACTTGTTCCATAATTGCTGTGCCAATGTTGTTCCATTGTATCTGGTCCATATATTTTTGTGGGTCCCATATAAATATATGGACCAGATGTAATGAAACAGCACTGGCACAACAATTATGAAACAGGTGATCTGTTCCCCGGGCAAGAGCCGTATGAATGATGATAAAATAATTAAAATTATGAATCTGGACCTTACTGTTGTCTTATTGAAGAATGTGACTGATGCTTAACTGCCGATGATATGAACCATATTTGGAATGGTCTTGAGATGAGACTGAAAGCAAAAGCAAGATCATGGCTAAGAAGATACATATAAAACCATCGAAATTTCATTAATAGGAGGCCCCATTCTTGAGAAAAGAAGGGATTTTGAATTTTCAACCCTTTCAAAATTCAATGCTTTCACTTTCTATTCTTAATTATCTTTCTTATATTCAAGATCAAGTAACTAGCCCATTGGCATTAGCCCCTCTATTCCTATCCATGCCCCCCATGCAGCGCAGCTGTAATATCAAGCAGACAAGTTAGCCGTACATCATAAAGTACAACTTAAGAAACACGGACACGGTAAAATGGAGCTTTATCTATGTGTCAGACACGTGTCTGTGTCAGACACTGTACAAAAATTAGGGATTGCAATATTGGGGTAAAAGTGATTTTGTAATCACTGTTTACTTATGATATTATTTGTGATACAGAAAATGATGGTATTTATACCATCGGTGAGAAAACGACAGCTACCTATACAAAACGACTTACACTTATTTACACCTCTACAGCACAAGCTACAGTACAATAAATACAATACAAGCTCTACAGTAAAGTAAATACAACATATTTGTTGGACCCCAAACCTGTTTTATTTATTTTGAGACATGTTTTAAATTTTTGGAGTCTTATTAGATCAGTAATTGGATTTGAATTATGCTAAGGTTAGTATTAATTTAAGTTTGGTTTAAGTATTGAAATTTATGTTTTCTTTGTATGCATGAATTTACTTAAATAACCAACTGTGAATGCTTCCGCGAGTGTTTTTTTTTTGCGTTCCGATGGGACACCCGGGATATTGCCTTGGGGTCGGGATTCGGGCCCAACGGTTCTCGATCGTGTTTCTGTTCCGAACGGTTGGACACCGAGAATGGGGTCCGGCACCATACGACCGAGCTCCGGGATCGGGACCCAACAATATTCTACACCCCTCTCAAGGTGGAGCTTGGTGCCAATCACACAAGCCCATCTTGGATAACAAAAAATGAAAAATAGGAGCAGGTAAAGCCTTAGTGAACATATCAATAGTGGCCAAATTATCACACCAAAATGAAATAGGAAACAAAATGGACATCCGAAAATCAGCCAGCAAATAAGTAATCTATTGCAACTCACAAACCGTAGTAGAAAGACTACGATATTTAACTTCCGCGGAAGACCGAGAAATAGTAGTTTGTTTCTTAGTCTTCCAAGAAATCAATGCATTACCCAAGAACACACAAAAACCTGTTAAAGAACGCCGACTAAAAGGACAAGCAGCCCAATCCGTATCACAATAAGCTTGCAAAGAGCAAGAATTGTGTAGAATATGTTGTATTTATATTGTATTTACTTTACTATAGAGCTTGTATTGTATTGTACTATTGTAGCTTGTGTTGTAGAGGTGTAAATAAGTGTAAGTCGTTTTGTATAGGTAGCTGAACTTGCATACAAGAAGGATTCGACAATATCCTTGGAGATGGCATTCAACAGCCATGACGTCACCATAAAATCCACCCGACACCATCGATCAAAATTTGGTGAATCTTCCCTTGGCCTCGTGCATTTTCCAGTGACAAAATCAAGCTTCAATTTCGCTCCCAACGCAATCCTCATCGCATGACTCCATGATAGATAGTTATTCCCATTCAATGGAGTCGTGACGAGAACCATCCCTGGATGATCCGAGGTTTGCAGGAACAGCGAATTTTCGTCACCAGCTACACTGCCAAAGGAGGATCGCGCACCATCACCCATACCTAGCTCCGACAATATACCCAGAATTCTCTAATACCATGTATAGAAATTAGGGATTGCGATATTGGGGTAAAAGTGATTTTGTAATCACTGTTTACTTCTGATATTATTTGTGTTATAGAAAACGATGGTATTTATACCATCGGTGAGAAAACGACAGTTACCTATACAAAACGACTTACACTTATTTACACCTCTACAACACAAGCTACAGTAGTACAATACAATACAAGCTCTACAGTAAAGTAAATACAACATAAATACAACATATTCTACAGACACGAACACTTATAAAGAGTGTATATATATGCTTCATGTTTTTTTAGAGGGACTTATAAAGTATAAAATATATATGAACTATCAAGATATTAGAAGTCTTAAAACACATCAATCAATAAATATCATATTATGAATTTTGAATTTTTTGTCTTAATTCTGAATTTTATAATATATATATATATGTCGTATCCGTGTCCACCAAATTTTAGAAGTTAGTGTGTCCCCGTGTTCGTGTTCATGTCCGTGTCATATCGCGTATCTGTGTCTGTGTCCATACTTCTTAGGGTACAACTGACTAATGTGGCTCTTACATTTAAAAAAATTAAATTTCTTATACCACTAAATTACGGGTTCCATTTTTATGTTATATTTATGAATAATTATAGAATAAAATAAAAGCATATTAATAAGAACAGATAATCTGTTCCTCCGTGGACATGATCAGGAGTACTTCCTGTTAAGTTGGAGTCGAATATAATTTAGGAGAGAGAGGAACATTGATGCTCCAAGTTTTTCCTTTGATCCAATGCTTTTGCTACTTTTTGTTATATCAGTCTACCTCGATTACAAGATTCCTGTCAGCAAAACCAAAACATAAAACATAGGTCGTGTTAGAAGAGCGAGTGCTGGTTGTCAACCAAATGGTAGTTTTGTTCTCAAGATCACCAAAAGTGAAAACACCATTCGGACTTGGAGTTAACGGCCACTTTCTAACCGGAATAGACCCTTGTTATATGCATATATATATATATATATATATACACCTTACCACCACCTTTCTCAATGAATTCTTAATTACAATATAGTTAGTTCTTAACATTTGATGTATCCATGGAAAACCGTCAAAATTTAGACACAAAAGGAGAAACAGAAAAAGATATATATGCTATGTTTTCACTTGGAGGATTAGTTATGAAGTTCCCATGATGCCTGATGAAACCATACGCTTCTTTTCAAAAGTTTGAGTCTCGGGATTTTGATGATAAGATGAGCCTATGACGTGAAAGGGGAGATAAAAAGTCACGGGAATGGCCCAGCTTTGACAAGGAAACGAGGACACTTTTGCTCCATGAAAAATTAAGAAAAAAAGAAAAAGCTTATAAATACGCACACTAAGTGGTCCTTACTAGTTTTTGGGACCTAGAAAATTCTCTCAAATGCTTCCTATTCCTACCTATTATTGAAGAGAATAAGCTACACAACACGTCTCGTAAGAGAAACAAAGAGCACAAATGACTTACGAAAGGGAGCTACTTTGCTAGCTAGTAATGGATTGCATGTGACATTGTCACGATACTGCCAACTCTTCAAAGCTATATATTTTGTCTACCTTACAACCCCAAAACCCCATGAAGAGTAGCTTTTCTTGTGAAATAACACATCCCCCTTTTTCTGATATCCTCCCGTAAGAATCTAATTCCAAAACAAAAGAGTGATAGAGAGGGAGAGATGTAGTCGTGAGAAATAGTATTTTTATGGGAGGCTTATTAGCGGAAAAGAGAAGTGTAGATTTGACGAATCTTTTCATCCGGACAATTTCCTTTTGTAAAAGAATAGGTGCCGGCGGTGACGAGAAGTACCTGTATGAAAGCTCCTCACTCCTTAGACCATATATTCAGCGTCATCTTAAATTATTAAAATAAGAATACAAGTTCGTCACAAGGTGCTTGCTTGCTTGGCACGTGGATGCCACTTTCTCAGGATCTAAAAGATTTGCCTTCCTTCCCTTTCCAATGACCTATACCTATCCCTGTTCCTCAAATTTGTGTTTTGAATACACTAACCAAATGTGCTATATAGGCAGGCTATCTGTTCGAGTTGAAACCATGCAAGTTTCTTATGTACTACTCTTGCGTTGGTATAAGAACACATGTCCGTTTTCAGACAACCATAATGATGGTGTGGTAAGGGCTATCATCTACATGGGTCAACGGTTGGCAGCCACAAGAGATTTTGCTTTTGTGTTCAGAGTGAATGGTGCCGTTGGAAATACGCATCAATCAATAGTCACTATATTTTCAACGTCTTCTCAAGAAAGCAAACAGCATACAATTAAGGGATACAAATTTTCTGTGCCTCTACCTGTGCTCACCCAGTTTTCCTTTAATTTCAACCATCCAATACAATAAATTAGACGTTGAGAACAAAAGAAATAGAGGGCACTAGATAGAAGTACAGAAGATCTGTCCCCGAATTAAGTAACCTAAGGAAATAACAAATTTCTTAATTCTAATCAAAAAATCGGATCTGTTGGATTATTGCAAGGAGTTTAGGTTAATAACCTGAATACAAAAATACCAAGTTAAAATAGTGATGACTAAACTTTTGCTCGCGTGAAATCCTACAAGTTTATCAAATATGACACATTCCTACAAGTTTATCAAATATAACACATTGAATTTGGAAGGAAATGCCCCAAGTGTCCTACCACTTATTGAAGAAAAATTAGTATAAATAAAAAATTCCCACAGATGTGTCACCTTACCAACTTAAGCAAAAAAAACTAAGAGGCTAGATGAGTTTCATACACACGAAGAATCTTGTGCTAACAAAACTACCTCTCAAATTATGCGCCTACATGCAAACTAATACTCCATCATGTCATTTATTAGAAATACTGTCCATCCAAAAACACAAGTTGGGCTAAATTGGAGCTACAGTTGAATTGAGTATATCTGCCAATGTATCGTCTCCCTGCTTCTTTCCATAAGTATTATAGATCAATTTATAAGTAGGGATGACAAAGGGTTACGTAGATTTTTTTCTTTTGGTAATAAAGGGTTACGTAGATTTGACTCATCCATTTTAGAATAAGATCAAATTTAGTCTAATTTAATTAAGTTTGACTCATCGCATTTGATACCGATCGAGTCCAATAAGATTTTTAACAACTTGTTTCTATTCAAAAATCGAACTATCTCAACCATAACCTCAATCTTGATCCGACCGATCAATACATTTCTCTTGTCTTTATTGATCCTTCCACAGCCAAATTTAGAAACAAGTAATTTTCCTATTTGAGATTGTATTTTTCATATCTTGAAATTACAAATTTAAAAATTATTTGAATAGAAAACTATGAAATATATTCAAAAGCAACAGTTCTTTCTTATATGTAACATATGCTAAAATAACATTAGAAATTAAAAGGAGATGAGAACCCCTTCATCTTCATATCTTAACAAGCAATTTTCATATTTAGATAAGTATCTTCCACATCTTAAGTCTATAAATCTCTAAATTGCTTGAACAAAAAACTATAAACCATATTCAAAAGTAATAGCTTCTTCTCATATGCAACATATGCTAAAATAACAGTAGAAAGAGATAGGTAGAAAACTATGACGGAAGCGTACGAATAAGATCTGTAAAAAAATAGTTTTTAAAAAGAGGATAAAAGAAGAGATACATTGATAGAGAGCCATAGAAGAAGAGATACATTGAGAGAGAGCCATAAAAGATAGATGAAGAGAAAAGGAGAGAAAAAGGCATATATTGAGAGAGAGAGCTAGAAAGGAGCGACACTAGCATTACATAGATAGCAACAAAAGAGAAGAGGGGGTTACAACAAATAGATTTTTGTATATATAGTTATCCTTTAGGTTAGATCAAGTCATGGAGCTCGAGTTCAAGCCTAACTCTCGATACCTTTTTTAAAGAGAATTTGAGCCCAACCTAAAGTTTGGTCAATTGCAGTTGAGCTATTAACTTTAGTTTAGGTAGATTTTGAGCTTAATTGTCAATCTTATTTACAATGCTAAAACTTCAATAAAGTTTACAACACATATGAGAAAATCCTAATCAAGCCATACGGCCAAAAAGTAACTGAATTCTAAAGTGATTGAGTAAAAAAAATGAAATACAAACAACTAAATATCAAATAAGAAAATTGTAATGCATCACTTATACACATTGATTCGAAGTCTTTTGTTCTTACCTTTGGAGGTCAAATCAAAAATATAATTTCAAGGATTGCAATATAGAATGCAACCTAGGGTTGTCTCATGTAATTGGAACCTAACAAATGGATCTAAGCTTACCTACATGTCATGAAATGCAAGCTAAATTAGTAAGGAAAGGGGTTTTGATTTTTGGAATTCTTGATAAAATTAAATGAATTATAAGAAAATTGTGTAAAAAGTATTTTTAGACTTTTGGGAAAAGAAGTTAGAAATATAAAGATAATAATTAAATGTGATAGTATCCTCTTGCCTATAATAATTCCTATCATTCAGAAATTCAGATGGCTCCGTACGAAGCTTTGTATGGTAGGAGATGTAGAACTCCTATTTGTTGGGATGAGGAAGGTGAGAGGAAACTCGTAGGACCTGAGTTGGTCCAGGTCACTGTTGATAAGATTAAGTTGGTGAAACAGAGATTGAAAGCAGCTCAAGATAGAATGAAGAGCTACGCGGATGTGCATAGGAAAGAAATGGAATTTAAAGTTGGAGACAGAGTGTTCCTTAGAGCTTCTCCATGGAAGGGAGTTTTGAGATTCGGTAAGAGAGGCAAGTTAAGTCCAAGGTATTTAGGCCCTTATGAGATCCTTGAAAGGGTTGGGCCTTTGGCTTATAAGTTATCTTTGCCACCGGAGTTGTCTAAGATCCATGATGTTTTCCATGTGTCGATGCTGAGAAGGTATCGGTCAGATCCTTCGCACATAGTTCAGCCTTCGGAGGTTCAGCTCAGAGAGGATTTGACGTATGAAGAGCAACCAGTAGAAATCCTGGACTCGAAAGAGAAAGTTTTGAGAAATAAAATTGTGAAGTTAGTCAAAGTCTTATGGAGGAACCATTCGACAGAAGAGGCAACGTGGGAGCCTTTGGATGCGATGAAGGAGAAGTTTCCGCATCTGTTCGATGTTTCAGGTAAGAATTTCGAGGACGAAATTCTTTTAGGGGAGGAGAGTTGTTAGACCTTGATTTCTTTT
>JAOTAZ010000220.1:19629154-19639369 GCA_025629785.1 Erythroxylum oxycarpum | reverse complement strand
AGCCAAATTAATCTTGACCATAGCCAATGAATACACACTATCGTGTCTTGACATCAAGCTTTTTCCTTTCATCTTTAAGAAGATGGACAAAAGCCTTGCAACTAAAGACCCGTAAATGATCATAGAAATATCCTTTTTTGGCCACACCTTTTCTGGAACTTCATAATGGTGAGGAACACATGGTGAACGATTTAATGCATACACAGCTATAAGTAAAGCTTCATCCCAAAATGCCTTAGGCAATTTTGAATGTGAAAGTAGACATCTGAATCTTTCCATCAAAGTCCTGTTCATCCTCTCAGTTACGCCATTCAATTGCTGTATTTTTTGTGGTGTCATTTGATGTCAAATACCATGCTCCTTACGGTAAGTATCAAATAATCAGATGTACTTTTCGCTATTGTCTGTTCGAATTCACTTCAGTTTCTTGCCAATTTGTTTCTTAACTAAAACGTGAAATTGTTTGAACATATCTAGCACTTGATCTTTAATCTTTAGAGTATAAACCCACGTTTTCCTGGAATGATCATCAATAAAAGTCGCAAAGTACTGTGCATTACCTAGTGACTTTGGTAGTGGTCCACACAAATTTGAGTGAATCAGATCTTGAACATTCTTCATTCTGGATGGAGGAGAGCTCTGGAAAGAAACCCTGTTTTGTTTCCTTGCTAGACAATCTGCACATTTCTTCTGATGTATCTGATTTAGACCAGATAGCATATTCTTTTTTACAAGCTGAATCTTCCCTTTCTCACTAATGTGGCCTAGTCTTTTATGCCACAAATCAACTGTATTATCATTCTTCACTGTATTGACAACATCACTGGAGAGCTTTGCCTGCATCATATACAGTCTTGAGTGCTTCTGACCTTTGGCCACTACTAAGGAGCCTTTTGTTTCCAAAAGTGTTTCGGAAACCTTCATCAGCTAGCTTGTTTATAGAAACAAGTTCATACGCATATTAAGAATGTACCTGAAATCATTCAGCAACAGTCTTGAACCATTCGTTGTCTCTAAAGAAACTCCATTGCCAACAACATTTGACAAATTTCCATTTGTCATCCTAACAACGCCATAATTCCCAGGTGTATAAGATGAGAAAAATTGTTTGTGAGACGTAACATGAACAATAGCTCCATTGTCAAATATCCAACTTGTTTCTTGCGACACCAGGCTGACTATCTCTGTATCAATAACAAGGTTGAATACATCAACAATGTTACTTTGTTCATCATCACTGCTTTCTTCTGTCTTCACATCTTTGCCTTTTTCCTTCAACTTTTGGCAAAATTTGACAATGTGGCATTTCTTCTTGCAATAATGGCATTTCGCATTTGCATATCTGTTTGACTTTCCTTTGCTCTTGTCTCTAGACTTTGGACTTCTGGATTGACTGCTTCCTCTATTTTCTATAAGCAGAACATTTGAATGTGATGAAGAAGTTGCATGCTGTGATTTACGTCTCATCTGTTCATTTAGTATACTGCTTTTAAAAGACTCCATATTTAATACATCATTTGGTGCAATATTTGTCAAAGACACCTTCAAAGTCTCTCAAGACTCTGGTAATGAAGCTAGCACCATTAGAGCAATCACTTCGTCGTCAAACTTTATGCCCATCTTTGATAACTGATCAACCATCCCTTTCATATTGTTTAAATGATCAGCTACAGAAATGCCCTCCTGGTATTTTACCTGTATCAATTTTGTCAGATAAAAAAAATTGTTGTTGTTGATCTTTGAAGTTGCTTATTCCATAGTCTTCTTACATGAGTCTCGTTACAAATGTGATTGTACACATTATCATCGACAAATTGTCGAATATAACCACATGCTCGTTTATGCTCAAACGCCCATTCTTCGTTGAACATCTCCTCCGGTTTAGTTGTCGAAAATACCAGCAAATGCATCTTTGTAATCATCAAGAGGTCCTTCATCTTGGTTCGCCATATACGGTAGATCATACTGTTCAGATTAATCATTTTGCTCATTTTCACCTCCATTTGCCAAATTAAGTCAAATTTGAGAAAACTGACATCAAAGATGGAATCAGGACGTCAAAATTTGGCATAAAAGATATCTTCTAAATTTTCACCACGGGATCCGGCAAATAGTAACTTGTGAATAGTGCTCATCGGAATAGTATCGTCGGACCCTACTGGAATAGTACCGCAAAACCCAGTAAATAGTAACTTATGAATAGTATAGCAAATAGTATTGTGGGACCCAGTTACTATTGCTGCGTCACCTTATAAATTTGTTAAAACAAATTTAAAGTACTATTCATCACCTTTGTCATTTTACGTCAACTTTTCAAACAAGTCACTCCAAAAAAATCGTTGTCATTTTGTCTTCCCCATGACGTCCTTCTTTTCAAAAATACCTCCAATGAAAATGCAACTCTGATACCACTTTTTGGGCATAACAAATGTATTTTATGAAAAGGAAAAATAAAATGAGCAAAATAGACACAAAATATTTAACGTGGTTCACCCTTAATTTTGGTCTACTTCCATGGAAAAAGTTCAAAATAATACTTCCACTATTACAAATAGTAGGTATACAGAGATAAAACTAAAATAGTAGCTCACAAGGTATTTCCCAATCTAAAAATACTAACCTCACTATTTTGCCACTCACCAACCTTTAGGAATATATTTCCTAACTTTCCTAACTTTAGAGCAAAACAATGCTCTGATTTTGCTCTCTATTTTTCTGTTGTATTTTGGCATGAAGCAGGCACTCTGCCGCATTTGCAGCTGTCTTTTTTTCATTTCTTTCAACTAATGCGATGCTGCAATCGGTGCCACAATTGTTGAACCATATTTGTCCCTCTATGTGAGAGGGACCCATATGCAACATATTGTCCTAATGTTTCAATGCAAGCAATGATGGGGTTGCCAAGATAAATGGAATTCAAACATATGAGAATAGTGTGAATGCATCGAAGAAGGGTAATTGACATACTGGTCGACAATGATAACTCATAATTTCATGGATATATCGATTGTAAGGAAGAGCAACTATGACAATCGAGATATAAAACCTATTTCTATCACAATGGGTGGGGGACTATGGTTGGAGTGTTAATCATGTTGTGAGAATTTCACATGGACAATGCAAAGAACTCAATTCACCATGAATGTGTTAGTTCTATCGTTAGGAGGGTGTGATGTTGTATTGGGAGTCCAATGGTTGGTATGACTAAATTACATGCTATGTTATTTCAAGGAATGGACGATGACGTTCAACTAGGGAGATCAGATAGTGACGTTGAATGGAAACCTCGAAGGGAGATCACGAGTCATCTCATGCAAGGAGTTACAAAGAACATTACAATGTTCAAAAAGTGGACAATTATTCATGATGCAATTGACATTTCTAATCGAATATCAATTGCAACAGATGAGAGAGAAGGATGAACAATGGAGTGCGTTTGATAAAATCAATAAGAATTTGTTAGATTTCGCAGTAACTTTTTAGGAATCGAATCAACTTCCACTGATTGAAAACACAATCATTAGATTCATCTGAAAGCTATTAACATCCGGCCATATAGATAATAAAGAGCTCAAAAGGATGTCATTGAACAATCCATAAGGGACTTGATGAATCAAGGGTTCATTTGACACAGCTATAGTCCTTCCGCTTCACTAGTCAGCCTCGTCAAGAAGGACAACTCTGGCAGATGTGTGTAGACTATCGCGTGCTAGACAAGCACACAATTAAGGACAATGTTCTAACAGTGCTAATAGAACAACTTTTCGATGAACGGAGCTATCTGGGATGTCTAGGAAACTATTGAAGAAGCCCAAAACATTGTACAAAGGAATAAATTGCTTAGTGTAAACAAAACCCAACAATGCTGGATAAATTAAGGCTATTGAGAATGGTCACAGATGCTGTTTAATCTTTGTAAATGATGTTGGAGATGAAAAGTGTACGAATTCTTTTGCTTCGCTTGGAATCTTCTGTGATTCCTCTCCTGCCATAATTTATGGAAAGCTGTGCTTAAAACCGTTTCGATTCTTACCAATACATAAACTTCCAATATAAAACAATTAATATTCAACAATCTAACACGAAAAGGGACGGGAAACAATAAATTCCACCAGCTCAGCATTTATGCGATTGAGGAGAGAGAATTTACTCTAAAGTTTACAAATGTTCTGATCTGACGAAGACATGGTACAAGGAATTCCGGGGATCAAATCCTAAATAGAAGCATCAATACCTAAAATCACAAACAGACACCTTATGCCCTCTCATGCCGCTATTCTTCTCTCTTTTCTGGTTTTGTCTAGTTTACGGGTTAATTATACAGAGAAATACGGAAAGCCTCACTATTTACCACGTCCCTTGCCTCTTCTACTATATCTGGTCATTTTCCTTCCTTGTTGCTTCTCAGTGCTCTTGCCAGAAGCGCTCCTTTTCAAACTTTGCCGTGGTAGGGCTGGCAAAATCTGTTCATGATGCATGCTCGAACTTGTTTGGGACCCACTGGCCACACTGTTAATCTCATTGAGACATTGCACCTCACTTTCATTCACAGACATAATTGGAACATCAACAGAACCTTCACTCAACAACTTGCAGTTCTCGTCATCAAAAGCATTTCTTTCAATATTGTCTTTGGAGTCAGGTTGGTTGAGCGCCCCATCATACGGCCTAGAGTCTTGATCTCTTCCGTGTCCTGTGGACAAACTGAAAGAAAAGGGATTGATTATATCAAGCATAAACAAAACCATACCATAATTAAAAACGGCCAACCACAAGTTACCTCGAGCCTGGAGAAGGGAAACCATTAGCAGCAACCGCATCAACCCTTCCAGCAATATCTTTTGATGTCGAACAACCCATTTTGTTGACTCGTGGATCTGCTAATGCAAAAGAAACCATAAGAACAAAAGCAGGGTTATACTTGCAGACAATTCCAAGGCAAGCGAGAAACTCCATTTCGGCAGACTGACAAATCTTTTTGATATACTAAAACAACACTCCAATTTAGATGGATGCACTTGGATATGCAGTCGTGCATTGTATCCTAGTTTGTGGTGTGGTTCATTCCCAAGGTTAGGAACACCAAATGATAAATACCTTAACATTGATGAAGAATAAAAATTTTGTTTTATTATCTAACTAATTTTTCATTATTAGAAAATATATTATTTTAGTTTTTCCGTGAAATTAAAATCCATTAGTAAATAACGAGTCGTTGTTCAAATAGGGTTTTGTTTATATTTTGGAAGTATAGTTAAAATTCCCATTTGGTTAGAGTTAGGTTTTCTGTTGTTATATACATTATTATGTGTTTTGAGTATTTCAAAGAAGATTAGATTGATTTTTTCCTAAAAGTACTTCCTAAACAATTAAGAATAGTTTCTAAATTCTAGAAGTGATTTCTAGAAACCTATTGGCGTGATTCCAATAGTTGTAATATCTCTTAAGACTGCCAGGTGTGACTCTTACTTTGATTAGAGTCTCCCACCACGGAGCTCAGGGGTTGGATGTTCCCAACAGTGTTCTTTGGTCCAATAGCAGCAACAGTGGCACTATAAGCAATGACATGCAGAAGTCATCAAGCAAATTGTGAGCTGACAATGCCACGTGGATTTTAGGGGGAAAAAAAAGAGAAGAATAGGAGTCCTGAAAAAGATAAAATGAAAAAGATAGATCACGAATCTTTTACGGGAAGCCAACCTTTCCAGTATGACCGGCATATACTCTGAGGGTTGAAGTGCTTGTCTAAGCTTCGACCTTCCCTCTGCGCCATTTCACAAGTCAATCAGACAGTTTTAATTTGTTACTAAAACAAATGATAAAAAAGATATAAGAAAAGAACCTCGTCTTTCCTCAACAATCAGCACAGGTCCAAGGTCCTCCACAAAATGTTAACAGAAGCATAAGACACTTTATTTTAACTGTAAACAAATCTTTGTAAAAATCTAATTTTCTTCTCAATTATTAATAAGTAATTATCACATATTAGAAATATAACAAAGTGATTTGAATCTATGCCATTTCCCAACTTCATTACTTGAATACCTCATTCTGCTGAGGATTAGAAACAGCTGGATTTGATAAAACTGCATCATTCTGCAATCCATCATCTTGAGCAATATGTGAAAGTGAAAATACAAAATTAGCATCTCTCATTATTCAACATACGGGCAGATTAAACAAGAATAAAGGAATCAACAGTCTCTCAGACAAGAATAATAGGACATCTGGTAAGTCACCTGATGCTACATGACTAGGAAAGCGTAAAGGAGTACCAATTAATTGCTTAGAATAGTTTATATTACATCGTACACCAGCTTCTGCTTTGTCGTCCAACAAGAAATGAAGGCTCCTTTTATACTCTGAAGCTGATGCAGACCAATCAATTTTTGAAGATGTTCGAGAATTGAGGAGCTCCTCAGTTGCTTTATATCTAACTTTACTTCGTATGTCATCAAGAAAATTCCATGAACCACTAATAGGGGAATCCCTGGTCAGCTGCATTGAAGTTTTGTAAAATGAACCATCATAAAAATGTCAGCATTGAAGGAAAATTAATCCTAATGTAAACCATGCAACTATTAAACCGGAAAAACACACATTCCTAATTTCTATTTCTTCCTAGTTTTGATGTCCTCAGTACATTCACATATTAAATTACTTCCAATAAGCTGTAGACTTCCCTAGTCTTTTCTTTTAGTTTATTTGTTAGTGCAATTTAGAAAACTAAGCCAAATAACATATATAGAATTATTTGCAATCCTGATGACAAGAACACAAATAAGAAATTCACAACAATCCCCTTAATATGTTTAATCCCCCAAAGAATTATCTATATCATACTTCATCATTATAAATTCATCTTCCAAAAGATTGGGGAGTAGTCAAAGAAACTAAATCAACATTAATTTCCAAATATCCACATAAATGGTAGGAAAGACATTCCTCAGCAGGCAGCCAAGTGCATGAGTGCACGCCTCCATGTATTTAATGTCAGTTTCTTGCTTTATATATGTGTACACACACACAAACCTGTCCACTAGATAGTATTCCCAGACATAGATATGCAATAGATTAAAGTGAAAATTGAGAGAGAGAGAGACCACTAATGGGACCTTGGATATGGATGCAGAATTGCTGCCCAATAAGAATAATGTACTCTCTTTAAACAGGTGTCCACCTGTTGGCGAAGCAGAGCGGCATTGGGTATGGTCCAAAGATGGAGATGCCCAAGGAGGGCGTGACTGCATATAACATTTGGCTAAATCCACAGGGGAACCTTCTTCATTATCAGATACCTGCTCAGCAGACAAGCGCATCAAATTAGATAAATATCTAGCATAATGATTGTTATATGTAGTTCCACATATACCTTTTCATAATACCCTAGGATACATGAACAAGCTAAGATGTAATGAGTAACCTTAAGTATTCGGCATGAGTTACGGATCCAATTGGATAGGCAAGAATGAAAAGCATAATAGCAACTTATATTTTTATTCTTAACTGCTAAAATCAAGGTCATAATAAAATAGACACAGACCTACAACTATATAATCTAGAGCAACCACAAGAATAATCATAGCAATAAGGTAATAAGGAGGAGATATCTCTCTGGAAAGAACTACTAACACGTGGGAGTATGACAGTGTTGAAAGTGCAGGTTCCACCCTCTAATGTGGACTTTGAATTTGACCGCAATTTCTTCTCTTCTAACCATTTCTTAGCCTCCATAACAGCTGCCTTGTGGAGATCAGATTTATTGACATCTGCATAAGAGTAAGATGATCGGTCATATTGTATTTGTCAGCTACCAAACACAAAAAAAAAAAAAACAATGCTATTCACGTATCTCACTTTGTCTCTCAACCTCTGCACTGCCATGGACAGGAGAACCCACCATTCTTGATTTTATAATATGCATTAGCTTATCACATTCTTCCCTGGTCATGTAGGTGAATGCTAATTAGAATTATAAATTAAACAATGGTTAACAAAAGACATAAATAAAGAGAAATCTGCAGAAATTACAGAATTTGAAGGAGAAATTTTATTCCTATCTAACTAATAAACATACATTAGCTTTATACACACTAACACCTAGTACAATATAGGAAATAAATTTGTACAGAGTTGTTAGGTCACATGATTTATGAAATACTCTATCCTAATTTTATGGGCATAATTAGTACCAGATTTTGCAGACATAATCCCCACAAAATCTGGACATAATTATATAGATTACATTTTCCCACACTCCTCCTCAAGCTAGCGAATAAATATTGGCCATTCCCAGCCTGGATACAATGTTTGCTTAACCCTTTGGTAAGTCCGTCTACAAGCTGATTATGTGTAAACACATAAGGTGTACAAATCAACCCATTCTCCAACTTCTCCTTGTTAAAGTGTCTATCAAATTCGATTTGTTTTGTTCTATCATGTTGTACAGGGTTGTGAGCTATATTGATGGCAGACTTGTTATCACAGTAGAGTCCCATTGGCCCGTCCCACTTGATCTTCAAATCTTCTAGAATATTCTTCAACCAAAGCAGTGAACAAACACCTTGAGCCATTGCTCGAAATTCAGCCTTTGTACTAGATCGTGCTACCACATTTTGTTTTTCACTTTTCCATGTCACAAGGTTTCCACCAAGGAAGGTGCAATATCCAATGTTTGACCTTCTATCAACAATCAACCTAGCATAATCAGCATCTGTGTATACCTCAAGTGCTAAACCTTCGTTCCTTTTGAACATAACACCTTTCCCTGGCGTTCTTTTGAGATATTGTAACACATGGTGAGCTGCTTGCAAATGAACTTGCTTTGGATTATGCACGAATTGGCTAATCACACTAAATACATATGCTATATACGGTCACGTATGAGACAAATAAATGAGTTTTCCTACTAGGCATTGATATGGTACCTTATCCACTGCAGTATCTTCATCTGCTATTCCAAGTTTAATATTTGAATCTATTGAAGTACTTATTGGTTTGCTTGTTGTTTTACCTATTTACTTCAGAAGATCTGTGATGTATTTCTATTGGGAGATAAAAATGCCCTACCTAGTGTGAGCAACCTCAATTCCGGGAAAACATTTCAGCCTCCATAGTACCTGATCTCAAATTCTTTACATAGATGTTGACCTAAGAAGCACAGACACGGACATGCGACACGGACACGGGAACATACCAACTTCTAAAATTTGGTGTCCGTATCGTGTCACGTGTCCGTGTCCGTTTTCGTGCTTCTTAGGTCACATTATAAAATTTAGAATCCATAATATGATAAATATTGGTTGATGTGTTTCAAAACTTCCAATATCTTGATAGTTCATACATATTTTGTACTTTATAAGCCCCTCTCAAAAAATATGGAGCATATATATGCACTTTTTTTGGGTGTTCGTGTGTCGGACACGTACGCTTCTGACACAGACACGTGTCCGACACGCAGACACGGCTCCATTTTGCCGTGTTCGTGCTTCTTAGGTCGTGACCATATTTTTTGCCTTGTACTTACATGCTCTATGGGTACTACATTCTTCTTACCTACATAAAGTGATTGTCTGGGTTCTCCTTAATACCTTCAATGGAGATTAGAGATTTCAAATGTATTAATATTATTAACTATAGGAAATTATTCATTTGTATGGGATTATACCTATTATATACTGTAATGAATATACACCTAATGACTGCTAATGATCCAAACAATAGAAACTAAGATCATTCTTTCAGACACTAGATACTAAGACCAAAATGTGATCTTGCCTCCTTCACCGTCTCCCAACAATTATTAGGATAATTTTAGGGTTTATGGTTTAACATGAACAGAACATGATTTGCGTGAATTAGAAAACATGGTTAGGTGGTGGGTTGGTTTACCTAGTTAGTTGGATTGGGTCAAGTCAAGTAGAGCGAGTCAAGTTTACTTTTCGGGTCATATTGTTCCACATCAGTACATTTTGATTGGTCCATATAGAACAGTCCAACCACATCATAACTTTCATTATTTTTTAATGAAAGTCAACTTTAGGGGATTTTTATGAACAAATTAAAATTAGAGGGACTTTTATCAATAATTCTAAACCGTAAGAGGTTTTTACAAGCTTTTCCTAAGTGTAAAGGGTATTTTTGTCTTTTACCCAAAATAAAATATTGTCTTACGCATGAATGCTAGTCATCCATGGTCTGCATGCCCTATAGTAT
>JAOTAZ010000220.1:19548358-19562928 GCA_025629785.1 Erythroxylum oxycarpum | reverse complement strand
TTTATATATAACATTCCCATAAGCATACATCTCACAATGACAATCAACATTCTCAATTCAATTCACATTTCGAAATTTATAACATCATCATGTACGACACATTGGATGAAATTTATTTTCAAAGCATGTCTTAACACATTATAATGCAAATGCACACCCAATTGGCTCGAGGGTTCCGTGGAACAAAACAGCGAAACCGAAGTTTACACCGTGAAGAAAATGAGTCCATTTTTGGATCTCGTGAGCCACAAGCGGGCAGCCGGGAGAAGGCTTTTACGTCAACATGCACGTGACTACGAAACATTTCCTCTCTCGCCCACACAAAGAATATAATCACATCTTATGCTTAATTCAATCATTCACAATTCATATTCTCATGATTTTCTTTTTTCCATTTAATCAAAATGCCATATTACAAGGCATAGCATAATAATGCTCATATTCAATTCAAAATGTCATAACCTTTTTCAAGGTATGACGTGGTCATAACTCATCATACAAAAGTCATTCATCTTTCATGACATAACATGATAATTGTCATGATTCAATCATTTCAAAATGTCATACATGTTTTAATGCATGACATAGCATAAAAAACATCATAAAGAATTTTCCATATCCTAGCAATTCATAATTGGAAAATCAAGTATACACACACAAACAAGGCATTTTGCCCATTACACAATAACTATAAAAAATTACCCACCTTTTAACTCTTGAAAATCCAACAGCAATGGTTCCCTTCCTTTGCTCTTAAATAACCTTTTGATTTCCTAAACAACCAACAATATTTCTCATCAATTTCAATTCAATTTGGAAATTTCTCCAATTTCCCTAATCTCAATAAAATGCAATAACCCTAATCAAACTCCAATCTAACCTAGCCATGGTTCCTATAGGTTAGAAAACTCCAAACTTAGCTTAGAAACTAAAAAACCCCATGGATTTCACCATCTTCTTCTTCCTCTAACTATTTCCAACACAAACCCCTTTTCTCTCTCTAGAATTTCTCCATTCTCACAAACCACCCATTTCTTAACTAAACAAGAGGGAAAGATGAAGAACTTACCTTGAAAGCTTTGATTTCCTCCTCTTTCCATGAAAATCTCCTCCTTTTCCCTAGCTTTCCACGATTTTCCTCTTCTTTTCTCTTCTCCCTTTTCGTTTTTCTCTCTTCTCTCTTATGGTTCACAACACCTCTCCCTCTTCTTCTTATTTTTAAACCATTATTTGCTCTTTCTTCCAATTTTTCCCTTCGTTAATCTTGTCTTTCCCATTTTACCCTCTTTTGATCTTAAAACTAACATCTTATACTTCTAACTTAACTAATAATCATGGAACAATTGAAGGAATTTGCTAACACCTCCTTCTAGAAAAATGTTCCTCATTGTATTAAGTTTCTAATGACACCAAAATCATTCAATTTGGTTTGGTAATTTAAAAATTATAACCCAAACATTTCCAAACTATCATTACATTGAAACAATATTTCATGCTCAATTTCCATCCAAAAATTGAAACTCTTAGAGACTATTTGTAGCCCTATTTCTCTAGTTTAATTCAAATAAAAAATCATCTCATTTCGATAACTAGAGAAAGAGTTATGGCTAAAACATCGAAGCATGTTCAATGTAACATTTTTTCAACTTTTAACTTCCAGCATTTCTTATATAATAGTTCTAACTTTCCAGAACAATTTGGAATCCAACATAGATAGTGGGACAGCGAGAAACAGAGAAACAACGATGTTTAACAGGAGGGATCGATAGATTAGGGATTTAATTTTGTTGAAACGACGTTATCTTAGTTATGTCATAAAACAATGTCGTTTCTTTATTCTTAATCACTGATGTTAATTAAGGTTTTGGAAAATGTGACACGTGAGTAAAGATAACGGATAAACTAACGTAGTACTCTAATTAAAAAGATTGAAAATTTGAACATTTTATTGTCACTTTTTAAATCGAGCAAAGTTTGAGATTTTTTTTGTAATTATCCCTATATATATGTTTAATCTTGTCTTGGACAAGTTAATAGCCTCGAGAGGCTTCTTTCCCCTTCTGTAAACATTTTTTTTATCATTAAGAGATAAATTGGCCATACTAAAATGGTGTAGAATAGCTGACTTGCATCCTATAGAGCAATAACCAAAACGAACCATAAAAGGACCTTCATCTTCTCTCTCAAAAACTTTTACCTAGAAATAGAACGAACCATGTGTTGCAAAAAAAAAAAGAACATCAAATCAGTGGAGTAAAAAGTCAAGGATTGAATGGTTTAACCAAATTCAACCATTTTTAGATCCTACGGAACCAGAATGATCAAAATTAACTATAAAAGTTTGTATTCAAATTAAGAATAAAATATGCAAAGTAAAATTGTTCATAATTATAAGTTCAATAAAATTATTTAGATCTTAAATCACTTCAAAAGTCACAAAAACAAACATTTTTAAAAATATATATTACATATCTTGTTTAAAACGACCAACTAAATGAGCCAAAGAAATGTGTGCCAAAACTTCTTATATACCTTTTTTTTTATGTAACCTAAGTGATATATATTTCTCCTAAATTAGCAGTTACAATGACTAATCAAAGAATTATACTGTTGGGAATAATAAATTACATTTCCTGCCTTAATTGCCCAAAAGCCTAGGTAACTCTATCAATGGAAAACAAGTGAAAGCCAAGGTATGCACATCACTGTATTCTACTTGGATTAAATCTTACAAAAAAGAAAGCTTCATGACCAACAGTTTGATGGACTTCAGTAACTATATTTATTATAAATAAATAAAAAATTGTATTTGACAATAATTAATAATTATTGAAAGGTACCAACTGTCCGAAAATGGGGTTTTATCTTAAACTGTAAATCACTTAAAAAAAAAAAACAGTTTACGAGTACGAATTTCATACACACTCGAACAGACTTTAAGTTGGTAGCAACAGGGCCACACAGGTTGTACCTCATAGCCATTAGTTTGTTCGCTTCAACATCATCAAGTGCACTGTTCAAGAAGGTACTGAGGAAAAACTTCTCGCTGTGACTCTTTGAAGTCCTTGTATAGACAATCGTACCAGCATCACCGTCTTCAAAACAATGTCAAAGGACATGCATTGATATTTAATACTGTTGTGCTATTGCATACGGTTAAGTTAAGAAGCTACTATTCAACCAAAAGCTTTTATTTAATGTTACTTGCTTCAAACACAAAAGAAAAACTAACAAGTGAAAGCCACAAGGATTAAAAACCTAACACTTGACCGTTTGCCACCACAGCCACTGGCAACTCCAGCATGCAACTACTGACAAAGAAAACAACCACGTTTTCCTGAGATTAGCAGTCAAGCTACAAAAGAGATGTCGTGGGATAATCCAACATCTAAACTAAGGAAACTTAATAGTTAACAAACCACAAGCACCAGCTCCCTTCTGTACTTTCCATTTTATAGCGAAACAAATTACAAAGGGAATAGTTTGAACCTAGTGGATTTGCTTCTATACAATACACACCTGGAAGATAAGAGAAGCCACACCAATTGTAAAGAAACAAGATTTAAAAAAAAAGAGAAAAGAAGCTTCAATGACATGCCCTAAATATTTGAGTAGGGAAAGGAAGGGGAAAACAAAAAAACGGAGAGAGCTGCAAACACTAAGAGGCAAAGGACACTAGCTGACCACGATCCAAGCCATCTCTATGGTATACATAGAGAAAGATTACATATCCCGAACATGGAAGAGATTAGGGTTCTTAACGACAATGTCATACATGTAAACAGAGTTGAATTTGGCGAAATCTCTGGGCAGAGAGATAAGGTCAATGGAAGAGCGCTTGTGGAATTGGAAGAGGTCAGGGTCGCCACCGTAGTACCTCTCCCATCCCAACTCAGTCAGTATTTGCTCAAGAAAAGAGTAAGAAGAAACCACTTGGCCTGATGGCAAGTGAACCAATACTTTTCTCCTGGAACTTCCCTGCCTTCCTTCTGATTCTGCTGCAGGGTTCTCCACCAGACGAATGACGCCATTGTTATTGAAAAGCCAAACACCAGACATATTTTCAATTTGTTCTATAGAGTGATTATCTGTTGGTTTGTCAAGAGTTAGGGTTTTAAGCTTAGGAAATGAAATGGAAGGAAGAAGGTTGGCGGTGAAGATTGAAGCGAGCTAGTGCTATTTATTTGCGTGGTGGGGTAGAAAAAACAAAAGGGAAATACTCGAGAAGTGGAATTGGGAGTAGGGTTTAAAGTAGGAGAGTTCTGGCATAGAATCTAGATATGGTGGGACAAAGTTGGTTTATAAATGAGGGTACAAAGGTGTTTATTTAGAGCACATGTACCATCTGTAGGCGTGTGGGATCTAGAGAATCTTAATTACTGCGGTGTAAGCTTCAGAAGAGAAAAGGTCTTTGTTAAAAATTTTGTGTCCAAAGTCAATCAGCAAAAGATGATTGGTTGGAAAGCCCCACCACCACATCACGAGATGTCCACGTGAATAAGAGGGTAAGAGATGCATTGGTTGATATTTATTTCAACGTTTTTATGTTGGTGGCGGGTTAGTTAGGGGTTGGAGTTTCGTGTTATCTTTGGCATGTTTTAATGTTGTGCTATTTAATTTGATTCATTTATTTGTGTGAATTCTGTATAAATAGGTTGATAAGATTTGATAAAATTGAATTAAATATTTAATCTCATTGATTAGACAAATTAAGAGTTTACTTTTGTCGGAATAAACCCTTAACACCATTTTAAGCCCTTTTTAGTGTCAAATCAAATCCATGCTTGCTTACGCATACACCATTTTTTCAGGAAAAGCCGACTCTAGCTGCATTCCATTCATGCAAAGCTATTAATTTGTTTAAACTTGATCATCTTTATACCTTTGTACTTTTTATTTTGGAAATATGGGGGCATCCCTTATACTTTCACGTCACTTCAATAAACGAATATATAAACTTAGTAAAGTAATAATAGTTTTGATGAGTGTTAGGATGTTCTTATTATCATACCACGTCCTGTAAGTTAACTAGCAGTGACTGCTTGCAAGAATGTAAAACCAAGATGACAATGGGGGAGCATTTGTATTATCGTACGCCTGTTATTTATTTTGCATAAATTTGTCCGACAATTGACAAAAAGATGCCTCAATCTTACCTCGCGTAACTATCTCACCACGACATGTATGCTCATTGTTCAAGAGTCTTTTTTCCTTTTTATGTAATTTACTTATAGTTTTGTGTCTTAGCTAAGAACATTGAGAGTATTACTAAAAGCCTGTTTGGAACCAAGTGAATTGAATTCAATATTGTAATTGAATTCAATTCACTTGTTTAGAACAGAAAATAACTATGAATTAAATTCATATGTGGAATTGAAACACACTCTTCTTATAAATTCAATTCAACCAACAATCCACGTGATTTCAATTCCAAGAGATTGCTACCGTTCTTTTTGAACATTGAAACCTTCGTCTTCCCATAATACCCATGCTCAACCTTGCAATAGCAGTAAGAAAATGATACCTTTTACTGTCTTCTCGTTTCCTTTTCCACCGCCATCGTCAATCATTAGGCATTATCTCACTCACTTACTCTCTCACTCCTGTTGATCCATTCTATCGTTTTCGATTTTTCTCAGGAAAAAGGGAACACTTCAAAAGTTCTTGTGAAGTAAAATAATGGTTACTCTTAAATTTCCTTCTCAAGGTCCTGCTCCATTTGAGGACACTGAACAACTTCGAAAAGCCTTTGAAGTTCTACCCGCTTTACTCTTTCTTCAACAACACCATCACTTGTTTAGTTTTTGATGATCTACCCCTTTTTGTGATGCTATAAAGCTGCTTTATTTGCTTTTAATTGTGGTTGTTGAAATATCAATTGTGTTTATATTGTTGTTCACTTCTCTATCCTTGGAAGATCAATCAATCTCTAATTTTTTTTAATCTCTGTTTTACTTTCCCTTTATGTTGCAATGGTTATTTATGCACTTAGCTTCTTGATCTTTGGTGGCTTATTGCATTTTTATTTCTTAAAATATCGATAGCACAAGGGTAAATGAGTTATATGAAATAATTAAATTCATTTTGATTGTGTTTTAAACAGTGTACTTGAATTCAATTATAATATTTTTGGGTTTGTTCCAAACAGTATAAATTAAATTCTATTCATTCTCACTAATGTAATTAAATTCAATTTGTTAATGAATTCAATTCCAAAGTTTCAAATACCCATAAATTTCAATAATGAGTTAGCAGGTCTCTCTCTTTTTCTTTTAAGGGAAGAACATAACTAGGCAGTATGTAGTCAAAATCAGTATACTAAACTACGTTGATCAACACAATGATATATCTATTAATGACTGTCAATGAATTTAACTTTCCGTAGGCTGATGAATATCAAAGTCGATTGGAAAGTAATTCGAACCTACTGAAAGGACCACACTACAGCCTAGGTATTGAGTCCCAGCCTCTGTAAAGCTTGTGTTGGATACAATCGTTAAGCTGCGCACATGAGATCACATGGGCTTAAATGGTCCTTGGATAGGACGTCAGTTCAACCCGCAGTCATGTCAAATCTTTCATTATCAACGGATGTGGTCAGTGGATATTTGCCAAACATTTCGGCTCGACAGATACTGTGTCTCCTCGTTAGCTATGACTGACACAATGTTCACATTATTTGAACTACTTTTGTCGGAAATACGTAGCTACTTAATTAGATTCCGGCGACATCATGGAACTTGGAAAGAGAATCTTTAATTTTATGTTATTTTTCTTAACCTGTCTGTATCTTGGAAGAGCTTCGAGCTTCTTTAGTGTTTAAAATATTTATCCAGGAGATTGAAATTCTAAGCTGGAGTGCAAATATTACGCATGTATAAAAGTTGGATTGAAGTTTGCAAAAGGACTAGGAATAATACAGCCTAGTTTCTTTATCTACTTCCTCGAGCATCACAATTGGGAAGACAAGAGCAAAAAGTCTTGTGCTTGCCATTAGTAATGCCAGGGCTTGTGGAGTGGTCTAACTTTGCTGCACATTGTTGTTCCTCCTTACCCTTACCATAAGGTCCTGAAGACAACAGCCCTATCAATCTCAATCTCTAATCCTTTGCTTTTAAATGTTATGGTTTGGTGAATCCTTGGTGGTACCAGCATCCCAATACATATCCTATTACCTATACTACTTGCTATGTCTTATGATCATTTCGATTTTCATCCTATCCATTCAGAATTCCACCTGTCATTCGCTGGTCTTTCAATTTCTTAGGGTGCCCCAGTCATGGACAACAGCTTCTATTGCAGCTCTTGTTATTCTTGTTTTCTTTTATTTCATTGTTGCCGTTCGGTAAAGGTACCGAGTTCATCTCGAAATGAACGTAAAAATTTCATAATATGGATAGATATTCGACCCCATATGCCACCGCCACCACGATAACTTGTAGTTCTAGATGCTTCTAACGTAATATTTTAACAACAATCCATTAACAATTTAATCTGTAGTCTTTTGTCGTTTAAGTCTCGAAAAGAATACCTTATAACAGGACTTGATTATGTCAATCAAGGGCTTTGCTATTAAACGCCTTCTTTCTTGTTTTCCTTGTCATAAAACAAATGGTTCTTTTTTTCTTTTTTCATATCATGGAATAAATGACGAAAGTATCTCTAATACAGGAATGAGTTCATGCTCCTCCTTACTTTTAGTATAAGTTTGGATCTTTTAGATTAATGGGTTAAAATTTAATTTCTTAATTTTTTAAAAACTAGTGTGGACCTTATAGCCAAATCAATAATAAATAAAAGGAGAGAGTAAGTTAGAATACATGTAATTAAGCCTTATCACTAAAATTCACAATGTATGTATCATAATGTTTTTGGAAGAAAGTTATACATTAATGGATAATGTCAAGTGTACATCCATAGCTCAACGTAAATCAGTCGTTTAATACATCAGTAGAATAGGTGATAATATACTAATATGTCTGAAGGCCACACGTTGTACATGCATGAAAATCATGTCTTACTCTATGCAGAGGCAACTGCCATGGTGAAAAAAATACTTAAAGTTCTCCACATTCATCCTCATGTTTTATGTTGTTTTAATTTTTGGACTCCTTTTAAGTCTCTACTTGAGCTTCGAGTGATCTTCCTCTTGAAGCCAAGAGATATCTTAGATGTTCAGAGTGGAGTAATCTGATTGGGTAGCAAGTCAAATGAATTCATTGGTTTATGTTCCAATTGTGTAATGCTTCATTGCCAATCTTGTGATTCTCTTTATAGAAATTGATATAAAGTCTGAATTTTGTTTACAATGCTTCATGTAGTCTCCTGAACATATCACATGAGGGATTTAAAGGCTTTGTTATTTCTCTCACCCCAGATACTATTGACAAGGTAAGCTAATGCTATGTATATTATCCATTTATCTCCTTCCTGCATGTGGGTTAGTTTGCTCCATTATGTTATAGCTGACCAGGATGAAGGCGGATTTTGTATACTATACTTGGTTGTTATAGATCTCCAAATATTGTTATAACTAGGACATAGGAAAAAGAGGTGGTCATGAGATTCACATTGCTTCCTACATAGTGTAGATCAATAGGGGATATGGAGAAATTTGCCTATCCTTTCTAAGGTGGATTGAAAACTTTCCACAGTGTATGCAAATGTTTGTGACTGTAGTTCTTGCACCAGACCACTTGATGCCATTCAACTTGAGGTTGCTCTTGGCATTATATTAACTTAATTGAGCGATTTGAGAAACAACCTGAGGCTTCCAGCTTCCATTTGATTTTATCTTCTTATCATCCCAAAATTGGGATTAGATGCGAATTGAACTGCATTTGAAGATGAATTACAATTTGAGCATTGTGTTAGGCCATAGTCTAATTTAGCATCCTATTTTATAATTCTTTTGAAGGGCTCTAGTTTAGGAATGTGATAGAGACTGCCATATGGGCACTAAGGATCAAACCAAAAGTTGAAGGAGCTCCCATTACCTACCTGATATTCACATTGCACTTTTAAAAGGTCCCGAATTTTGATAATGAATTTTATCAGTGCTGAGATATTTCTAGGAACTATGAAATTCCACAGGGATATGCCTCTGATGTAATACGCATTGACCCACCTATCTCATAAGGATTGTTTGCCTTGAATCAGCCTCCAAACCTTTTTAGTGAGTAGGGATTGGTTCATCTTCCTTACTTTGGAGGGTGGCAAATTTTAGATCATTTCACTCTATTCCCCTTAGATTCTAGTTTGTGACCAGTCCATACGAATTTTATGAGTTGATCATCTTAGAGATGCTTTTAAGAAAAACTAGGTGGGATCCCTAGTGTAATAGGAATGAATCACAACTGACTAACAAATAGGAACAAGTCAGCATATCTCTTCTCTGTATATCTTCTCAGATACTCTCTTATTCATGTATATCCTTGTAGATACTTTGTTATTCAGTTAGTTACAACAATACTATAACTCTACTGTATATATTTCATAGTGCAAAGCCTTTTAGCAGAAATTAATTTTTTATCAATATGTGGTACATGAAGCACCTTATCATATAGTAAAGGTCGAGAATTAGTATGTAAATGGAAGCTACCGATATTGTCAATTGGTAATGAGTAGCCATCGCCAACTTGTAGCCCATCATCACCATTATATGGAGTATGAATGGATAAGTTTTGCAATTGGTTTGACACATGATGAGTAGCACCGGAGTTGAGAACCCATTGGGAATTATTCGGAGTCCCATTGCCACTACTAGTTAGATGAGCAGAGGCGCCTCGACAAAAGTGCGTAGGCCAGCCATGAAGCTCCCAATTTGTCTTGGTCGAATGCCCAGGGAGTTCACAATATTGACAAATTAATGTCCTCGGAGTTGCTGGGTGTGGAGAGGCAGACGCAGGGCGTGAAGAAGTGGTGTTGCCTGGACGAGAGAAAGCTCCATGAACATTCCTAAACTGATGCGGAAGGGTATGGCGTCCACGAGAAGACTGCTGGTGCCTAGCGACCTGACCTGTGCGTCCACGATGCGTCAGGTTTGCACTGGGTAGCGTCGGAGTCTCAGTTACACGATGCTGCCTTGCTAGGAATGACTCAAAGTTGACCAGCTTATCATATAATTCATCGAAGCTTATGACAGTTTCTCGAGCACGTAAAGCCGCGCTAATCTCCTTGAATTCGCTGGACAGCCCATTCAAAGCCTACAAAACCAAATCTGTGTCATCAATTGGAGAGGAAATTACCGCAATTTCATCAGCTAATTCGCGGATCCGTTTCAGGTAATCTGCCACGGTTGTATCGCCTTTTTGAATTGTCAGTAGCCGTTCTTTGGTGATAGGAGACGAGCACGTGATTTTTTGGCATATGATTTCGCTAGAAGCTCCCAGCCGTCACGAGAAGTCTTGACGTTTTGAAGCATTGTAACAACAGAAGATGCCACAAAAGACATGAGGGCATGAATTAGAAGTAGATCTTAACGAATCCAATATTTGTAGTCCTCCGAAGTGTTGTCTGGACAAGGATAAGTGCCATCGATAAAGCCTTCAACTCCATAACCAATGAAGAGGGACAACATCAATGCTTTCCAAGAAGGATAATTTGCACCGTGAAGATTCGCATCTGGTGTTCGGCCTGGATTAATGATCACTATAGTGTTGTTTTGTGTGACATTCAGTGTAGTGGACGAAGAGGAATTGTCTTGGGCCATTTGGTGCTTGGTGGACAGACTCTCGAGTGACAAACTCGAAAAAAAAGGTTGGATCGAAAAAGAAGCTGTGAGCTATTGATGCTCTGATACCATAACAAGGTACTAGAATATCTCAGTAAAATGACTTGTGTATATTATGAGATGAACTATGAAATATATACAGGAGAGTTACAATGTTGTTGTAACTAACTGAATAACAAAGTATCTGCAAGGATATACATGAATAATAGAGTATCTAAGAAGATATACAGAGAAGATATATGCTGACTAGTTCCTATTTATTAGTCGGTTGTGATTCATTCCTATTATAGTGAACGACAATGGACGGTGATTTAATTAACTGAGTTCTACATGTAATGGAGAGTTCTCTATGACTCCAGTTGTTGATTTTGCCGAGGATTTTATTTATTAGGGGATTGTAGTCTCCTTAGGTAGGATTAGCTGACGAGATGGGGATTCCTAGATATTGAATAGGAAACAATAGGAAACTGTTGTACTCTGAAGCCTATAATGAAGGCTAATAATGGTTTAATACTGTCTACACTTCTAGATATGAATATGGCACTCTTATCATTATTAATGGATAAAACAAACGTTCTGTTGAACATTTCTAGGACTATGTTGGGAGATGAGATAAAGTTGTTGTTTGCCTTGGAGAAAAGGACAAATCATCAACAAAGTTTAGGCTTATGATTTTTAATTTCTTACATTTCCCATGGAATTTGAAGTTTAGATTTCTTTCAACTACCCTGACTAGCAGTTTGTTGAGAACCTCCATTAACAATGAAAATAAAAAGGGGGAGAGAGGAACCCCCTTGCCTGATTCCTCTTGCACCTCTAATTGATTTTGATGGCTCACCATTAACTAAGATTTTTTAGGTTACAATGCTCACACATTGTTGTATCCATGTAAAGAATAGAGTTGGAAATCCATAGGTATGCAAAATGTGAAATAAAAAGGACTATTCCACCATATCATAAGCTCTTTGGAAATCAACTTTCATCGAACAATTTCTGTGACCTACCTTTCTTATGTAGTGTTTAAGAAGCTCCTGCACAATGGATATGTTGTCACTTATATATCTTTCAGGAATGTAGGCTTCCTGAGCATGATCACCTGATAGTATGGTCTTCAATAATTTTGAGAGTACTTTGGAGATGACTTTATTGAATGTGTTATAGTAGACTATAGGTCAAAAGTCTCCCAAGTTTGTTTGATTTTATCCTTTAGGAATTAGGGTGATATAGGTCTTGTTTATTTCTTTTACCAGCTAGTCCATATTAAAGAATTCCAAGGCTACCTCCACTATCAGTTTATTGGTGATTTGCCTTGTTTTGAAGAAGAAATTGGCATAATACCTATCTAGACTAGGAGCCTTCTTTGGATGAAGGGATTCAAGAGCTTTGTTTATCTCTTGAAAAGTTTTAGGTTCACACAGGAACTTGACTTCTTGAGAAGATACTTAACCTTGTATGATTTCCTGTTGCGATCTTGGTGAGGAGTGAGAGTTGGAAGTAGAGTTTAGGCAATTGGAAAAGTGCTCCTCTACGGCCTTGGCCATATTAGTTTGTGGTGTTAGATTGTAACTGAACGACATATGGATACTATTCTATTGGTGACTTGCTTAAAAATGATTGCTTTGTGGGAGAATGCTGAATTTTGTCTCTATGATATAAGTAGGTGACCTTTGATCTTTGTTTCAACAAGAAGTGGTTAAAAGTCAAAGTTTGAGTCAAGGCTCTTTTTGTTGTGTTTATAAGGTGGTGAATATTACCTATGCTTTGCTTGTGAAATACTTTTAATTCCTCCTTGGTTATTTGAAACTTTCTCATAAGAGTGAACTACTTAGTACCCTCAACATGGTAATTGAATCCTTTTTCCACCACATCCTAAAAACCTGCAAAATTAGCAAGGAAATTGTTGAATTTGAAAAGGGTATGGGTGAATTTTTTTAAAACTATTTAAGGAAATAAGAATGAGGGTATGGTCCGAAAGCTTTGTGATGAGGAAATAAGCTTGAGTGTGAGGGAATTCCTAAATCCACTCTATGTTGTTCAGACTCTTGTCTAGTTTCCTTTTGATAAAACTACTCTCCTCTTGTTTATTAATGTAACATCCCATCACCGATGGGAAGGGTAGAATAGTAATTTGGAATGGTTTATGAGTGCTTAGAATTATCTTGATATAGTCACGCATACACATACATGTGAATAGTGAATTTTGCACATGTAAATGACTGTACATGCATTCATGACATTTTCCAGTATAGTTGTGAATAAATGTTCTTGTTATAAAAAATGTGAATTATGTGTATAAAAAAATGAGTTGGAGAGGGTCTTTGAGGTTTTAGATTTTTTAGTGAATTTTTAGAAAATTTTTTGAAAATTTCGGGGTGATTTCTGGACTAGAAAAAAATGCCAAGTGGTAGACTGATTGTGTACCGGTAGTAGAAATTACTATCTAATGGCACGGAAAATTTAGATAAATGACTTTTGGATTTATTATTTTGAGCTATTGGAAATTTAGGAGAAAATGGAGGTAGAAACTAAAATTTGATTGGAAATAAGCCATCTAAGGCATGAGACATGTGACAAGTGACAAGTGTCACTTACCTAACCATGTCTTAAATTTTTAATACATTAAAAGACCCCCTTTTTATTATTCTCCACGATGCTTCTTATTTTCAAGGGTTTTGGTGCTTTACTTTGTCTCTCCTCCACCCATCTTCGTAGCTCTCCCTTCTTTGTTCCTTTTGATTTTTGCTCATCTTTTCTATCTCTTTCACCTTGCTTTCTCTTCCTTTGGTTCACTAAAGAATTCTAACCTAAACCTCACCCCCTCAAGATGATTATGATGATCGTGTATGGTGGAGGGAGTTAGATAGTTTGTGAGATTTTGAAGCTTAGAAGATTTGGAAGCTTGATTAGGTAAGAAATATGTTATCTATGATGGATTTGTTGGGACCCGATCTCAGAACTGGATCCCAACCGGAGAAAGGAAAAACGAAGCGAATCAGAAAATTGGATAACAAACGAATCTAAAAATCAGATAATAAACGAATCGGACAATCGGATAACAAATGAATCAGAAAATCAGATAACAAACTGCGGAAATAAAATCGGAAGCGAAAATCAAAGGAACGGATTTTGAAGCGAAGCAAATCGGTAAAGAAATCGAAATCGAAGCAAACCAAGTGTTCAATCGAACCGAATCAAATTTCCTACATCCGTAGCGTATCTTTTTGAAAACTAAAATCACATTGGAAACTCTAAGACTAAAACTATACCGATTTAAAAACGAAAGTGAGACAAAAAAAGGCAAAACACAAATCGGATTCAAAAATGAAGCAAAGCAGATGAAAGCGAAAGAAGCGAAACCGAATCGAAATCGAATGCGAAACGGAAACATAACGTGAAGGTCAAAGCAACGAAATCGAATTCAAATCGAATCGGACAAATCGGATAGCAAAAGGCGGAACAAAATTGAAAGCAAATCGCGTAACGTAACTAATGTCTGACATCCGGTAACGAAACTTTTAGAACCACGTCGCGTTGGAAACCCTAGGACTAATTCGAAAACCGTTATAATTTTTTCCCTTTTTTTTCTTTTTCATACTCCTTCATTTCTTCCATCTCATCTTTATTAAATCTTATTCAAAAACAAAACTAATCCATATTCAATTCCCGATCAAAATTTCCATTTGGATAATCATCCATTCGAATCTCAATTTCCTTTGCCATAATATTCCAAAATCTCAAATTACTAAATTTCTCTTAATCAAGCATATCTTAAACTCATCTTTAAAACTCTTATTCTAATTTTCCTTTGCCATATAAACAATCACACATATCTTATTCC
>JAOTAZ010000220.1:19502983-19514907 GCA_025629785.1 Erythroxylum oxycarpum | reverse complement strand
TAGGGATCCTATATCTGATTTTTTCCTCCTATATTTGACTATCTAATACAGTATCTACAACATAGATTCTCACAGTTCGGTTGAAAGATTCAAAGCCAGATTAGTGGCAAAGGGATTCACTCAAACTTATGGAGTTGATTATTAAGAGACATTTGCACCTGTTTCCAAAATGAACACAATCAGAATCTTACTATCATGTGTAGCTAACTTAAATTGGGATTTGCAGCAATTTGATGTGAGAAACGCATTCCTACATGGAGACCTGGAAGAAGTTTATATGGAGGTTCCTCCTGGTTTTGATAATGAGAGAAATCAAGAAATGGGGTGCAGATTGAAGAAAGCCTTGTATGGGTTAAAATAATCTCCTAGAGCTTGGTTTGACAGATTCAACAAAGCCATGATCTCTTTTGGGTATCAACAGAGGAATGCTAATCATACCCTCTTTATGAGACACTACAAGGGAAAGATCACTCTTCTTGTTGTTTATGTCAATGATAGAGTGATGAAAGGAGATGATAAAGAAGAAATGGCTCGGCTAAAGAAGCTCTTGGCTCAAGAGTTTGAGATCAAGGACCTTGGAAAGTTACAATACTTCTTGGGAATTGAAGTTGCAAGATCAACAAAGGTATCTTCATTTCTCAGAGGAAATACATTCTGGAGGTTTTGGATGAAACTGGTATGCTGGGATGTAAATTAGCATAATCACCCATTAAAAGCAATCATAAGCTACAAGCATGAATCGAAGAATCAGTTGATAAAGGCAAATATCAGAGATTGATTGGTAGGCTTATCTACCTTTCTAACACCAGACTAGACATTGCTTATGCAGTTAACTTGGTGAGCCAATTTATGCGTGATCCTAGAGAATCTCATCAGCAGGTTGTCTTTTGCATTTTGCGATATTTAAAGTCAGCCCCAGAAAAAAGTCTTCTTTTCTCAAAACATGGTCATCTTCGAATTGACACCCTTACAGATGCGGATCGAGCTGGATCTTTAGATGACAAAAGATCCACCTCTGGTTATTGCATACTTGTAGGAGGTAATTTGGTCACTTGGAGAAGCAAGAAACAGAGTGTGGTTGCAAGATCAAGTGCAGAAGCAGAATACAGAGCTATGGTTCAAGGTGTCTATGAACTTTTATGGCTGCAGGAGTTGCTAGCAGAGTTGAAGTTGGCTGGAGAAGACAGGCTATCATTGTATTGTGGTAACAAAGTTGCAATTAGTATTGCTCATAATCCTGTTCAACATGACCGAACGAAGAACATTGAAATTGATCAGCATTTTATCAAAGAAAAGTTAACTGATGGTGTCTTAAGCTTGTTCCATGTAACTTCGAAAAAGCAACTAGCTGATGTTTTCACAAAAGGACTCAATAGCCAAATCTGTCGTACCCTCGTTTGCAAGTTGGGCATGTGTAATATCTTTGCACCAACTTGAGGGGGAGTATTTATTATTATTTATAATTAGTAATTAAGGGTAATAGTGTATTTTTCTTATATTAGGTTAAGTGTATAGGTTATTTGTATATAACCCCTTATCGATTCCTCAAAATCTACAACAACAAGCATTAAGGAAGCTATAGAAAAGATCTACTACTGATACTTAGAAATCATGGCAGATTCTTAGGGATTGATGAGTTGTAATTTTACATAAATTATAGGCTTAGTCAACTCCATAAAATAGGAAAATTAGTTGTATAATTTTTCCCGTTTTTAGCATCTTGTACTGCCTATAATATCTATACATGTACATCATTCAATATACAGAATACTATTTTTCTCCATATGGTATCAAAGTAGGAACTTAATTTCTAACATTCCCCCTTCACGAAAAAATTCTTCCAGGACTTATTCCGTGGAAAGATTGAAATCCTAGCCCCTCATTGTCAGAAATTACTTCTGAACCAGCCCCTATTTCCTCTAGGGTTGCTGAAAATCGTAGCCTCGCCTCAGACTCCCATTTTGTCCAGATAACCACCATACGTCTCAACGGAGACAATTTCCTGCGCTGCTCCCAATCAGTGTGGATGTATATTCAGGGGAGAGGAAAGATTGGGTATTTCATTGGTGATAATAAGGCACCAGATGTGAAGGACCCATCCTTTGCTACTTGGGATGCAGAAAATTCCATGGTTATGGCATGGCTTGTTAATTCCATGGATTAAGACATTGCTTCAAATTTTATGTGTTATTCAACTGCCAAAGAACTCTAGGACAATTTTCACCAAATGTATTCAGACCTTGGTAATCAATCTCAGGTGTATGAATTGAAAATGAAACTCAGGGAAATTGGACAAGGGGGAGAGAATGTCACCAAATACTTCAATATCCTGAAAAGATTATGGCAAAATCTAGATGTTTTCAACGACTATGAATGGAAATCTTCGCATGATTGCAACTACCACTACAAAATGGTAGAAAATGATCGCATCTACAAATTTCTTGCTTGGTTGAATATAGAATTTGAAGAAGGGGAAGGATAATTGGTCGTGGTCCTCTTCCTTTACTAGGAGAAGTATTTGCTGAAGTCCGAAGGGAGGAAAATCATTGCAATGTTATGCTTAGTATGAAGGAGTCCGGGGCATCAATTGAAAATTCTACCCTAGTTGTACCATATGCAAATGCAAGCAGAACAACCCACCGTGTGAAACAGCCAACAACCAGCATAGAGCAAAGGACAAGCCACGAGTATGGTGTGATTTCTGCAATAAATCTTGCCATACACGTGAGACTTGCTGGAGAATTCATGGCAAACCTGCCAATTGGAAGAGTAACAAGTCTGGAAATAGAATTGCTCATGCAAATGAGGCTGATTCAAGTCCCTTTAATAAAGAACAGATGGACCATCTTCTTACGCTGCTAAAGACCAACTCCCTTTCTAGTATTCCTAGTGTTTCTCTGGCTCAAACAAGTATCAAATCTAATGCCTTTTCCTGCCATTCTACTTCCTCACCTTGGATTATTGATTCAGATGCTTCAGACCACATGACAAACCTTTCTCATGTTTTTCTTTCGTACTCACCTTGCTCAAGTGATAAAAAGGTCAAAATTGCATATGAAAATTTCTCATCTATTGCAGGAAAAGGATCTGTAAAAATTTTTGAAAAATCACCCTTAAATATGTTCTTCATGTCCCTAATCTTGCTTGTAATCTCTTATCAGTGAGTCAACTATCTAAAGATTCTAATTGTCATGTTATTTTTCCAATTCTCATTGTGAATTTCAAGACTTAAAACACAGGGATGATGATTGGGAGTGCTAGAATGGTGGATGGTCTTTTTTACTTTAATGAAAGCCTTCTCAAGAATAAGCAAGCTCAAGGCTTGAGTACTAGTATGAGTTCTCTTTCTGCTCATGAAAAAATTATAATTTTGCATCTTAGATTAGGACATCCTAGCTTTTCATATTTGAAGTACTTGCTTCCAGATTTATTTAAAAGCAGGGATTGTTCATCTTTTAAATGTGAAAGTTGTCTTTTATCAAAAAGTCATCATTCTACTTGCAATCCAAAACCATATTGTGCCTCAAAACCATTTAGTTTGATTCATAGTGATGTATGGGGCCCTTCAAGAATCGCCACATATTCAGGAAAAAAAATGGTTTGTGACTTTTATAGATGATCACACTCAATTGTGTTGGATATATTTGATGAATGATAAATCTGAAGTAGAAAATGTTTTTTTTTTAATTCATATGGTTGAAAACAAAAATAAAGATAATTCATTCTGATAATGGAACAGAATATTTCAATCATTTGTTGGGGAATTTTTTAAAAGAAAAAGGGATTCAACATCAATCTACTTGTATTGACACTCCTCAACAAAATGGCATTGCAGAAAGAAAAAATAAACACTTACTTGAAGTTGCACGTGCTATTATGCTTTCAATGAATGAACCTAAATACTTACGGGGAGATGCAATTTTAACAACATCCTACTTGATAAATAGGATGCCTACTAGTGTGTTAAAATATACAACACCTTTAGAGTGTTTTAAAAAAAATTTATCCAAAAAGTAGACTCTTTTTTGATTTACTGTCAAAAATTTTTGGGTGCTATTTGTCCACATACCTAGTTGAATTCGATCTAAACTTGATCCGAGGGCAGAAAAATGTGTGTTTATTCGATATGGACCAAATAAAAAGGGATATAAGTGTTATAATCCTCGAAAAAAAAGGATTTTTGTAAGTATGGATGTCTCTTTTGTTGCCGATCAACCATATTTTGAAAAAAACTACCTTCAGGGGTAGATAGGAAACGAAGATCAACTTTGGAAAACATCTATTCCACCACCTAACATGTTTTTTTCTGAACACAATAATGAACAAGAGGAAAGTACTAATTTGCCAATGTCAAACATAGATGATTTACAAACAGGGGGAGAAATACTAGGATAGGAACATATTAATCCTACCATAGAGCTTCGTGTTTATACCAGGAGACATACTCATCAAAATAAAGATCTATCCACTACTCTAGTGCAAGACCAACCACTATCTTCGAGCGATGGCTCATCCAACACTTCAGGTAATTCTGATCCTCCTCCTTTGACAACTCCAACTCCTACTATTGTTGATCTTGATGTCTCTATAGCACTTAGAAAGGGAGTCTGAACCTGTACCAAACATCCCATTGCTAAATATGTGTCTTACCACAGACAATCTACTTCTCGTAAAGCCTTTACCTCAAATATCTCTAATTTGTTTATCCCAAGAACCATTCAAGAAGCCTTAGATAGCTCGGATTGGAATTTAGCAATTTTAGAAGAAATGGATGCTTTGGAAAAGAATGGGACATGGGAGATAGTTGATCTACCAAAGGAGAAGAAAGTGGTAGAATGTAAATGGGTGTTTACAGTTAAGTGTGAAGCTGCTGGTAGTGCAAAGAGGTGCAAGGCATGGTTAGTGGAAAAAGAATTTACACAAACACATGGTATTGATTACCACGCGACCTTTGTCTCGGTTGCAAAAATTAACTCAATCCGTGTTCTACTTTCATTAGTTTTTAGCTTTGACTGGCCTTTACATCAATTAGATGTAAAAAAAATGCATTCTTTAATGGGAACTTGGAAAAGGAAGTTTTTATTAGTCTATCACCTGGTCTTGAAAAAATTCTTGGTGAAGTGAAAGTGTGTAGGTTGAAGAAATCACTGTATGGACTCAAACAATCTACTAGAGCATTGTTTGAGTGATTTGGAAAAGCTGTAAGGGCCCATGGACATAAGCAAAGTCAAGCAGATCATACGATGTTTTATAAACATTCAAAAGAAGGAAAATTTGCTATTTTGATTGTTTATGTTGATGACATAATTTTAACAGGTGATGACCTTGATGTACTCAAAAGACTCAAGGAAGGCCCTTGCCGAAGACTTTGAGATCAAAGACTTGGGAGCTTTGAAGTATTTTCTAGGAATGGAGTTTGCTAGATCTAAAAAAGGTATCTTTGTCTCTCAAAGGAAGTATGTATTAGATCTTCTTAAAGAGACAAGTCTACTCAGATGTAGGGCGGTTGAAGCACCCATTGACCCCAATGCGAAACTTCAACACGCCAAACTAGAAGTGAAGAATAGAGAACAGTTTCAGAGATTAGTTGGTAGACTGATTTATTTGTCACATACTAATCCAGACATAGCCTTTGCAGCGAGTATGGTAAGCTAATTTATGCACTCTCCAAGTCCAAAACACTTTGAAGTCGCGTACAGAATCCTAAGGTATTTAAAGAGTGCACCAGGGAAGTGCTTACTATTCGGAAGGCATGGTCACCTACAAATTGAAGTATACACAGATGCAGATTGGGCTGGAAGTACAATTGAAAAAAGGTCAACATCTGGTTATTGTACTTTTGTTGGAGGTAATCTTGTTACTTGGCGAAGCAAAAAGCAGAATGTGGTGGCAAGAAGCAGTGTTGAAGCTGAATTAAGATCAATTGCTCATGGAATTTGTGAGGTGTTACAGATTAAAAGGATCTTAGATGAATTGATGGTCATAAGTACTTCTCCCATAAAGGTATACTGCGATAATAAAGCTGGAATTTCAATAGCTCATAATCCTGTTCTCCATGATAGAACCAAGCGTGTTGAGGTAGACAAGCACAACATTAAAGGAAAGATAGAGAATGGACAGATTTGTATGACATATATATCTACCGGTGAACAGGTTGCACACGTTCTTTCAAAAGGACTGCCTAAGAAACAATTTGAGAAGTTAATTGGCAAGCTGGCTGTGGAAGATATCTTTAGACTAGCTTGAGGGGGAGTGTAGAAAAGATCTAGTACTGATACTTAGAAATTATGGCAGATTCTTAGGTATTGATGAGTTGTAATTTATGCATAAATTATAAGCTTAGTCAACTCCATAAAATAGGAAAATTAGCTATATGATTTTTTCCCTGTTTAGCATCTTGTACTGCCTATAAGATTTGTACATGTACATTATTAAAAATATAGAATACTATTTTTTTCTCCGTAATAATCAGGGGCAAAAGGAACAAGAATAATATAGTATACCTGAGGGCTCTAGATGGCTCATTAGTTAATGACTAGGAGAATCTAAAATCAATGGCTTAAAGCTACTATGCAAATTTGCTTGGAATAACTCCCAAGGTTAATTCAATTCCATAAGACATTTGAGAATCCTTAAGGGAAACAATCACAATTCTACAAACTGTAGAACTAACAAGGAGAGTCACTTCAGAAGAGATCAGATCCACTCTTTTTTCTTTCAACCCTAACAAAGCCCCAAGTCTAGATGACTTCAATGTAAAATTCTTTCAATCCTCTTGGAGCACTACTGGTCCTTTATTCATGAAAACAACAACAACAACCAGTATGAATCCACTGATATGCAAGGTCTGGGAAGGTCCAGTAGTACGCAGGCTTATCCTTAACTAATAGAGTTATTCATCAAAATAGTCCAAGAATTCTTTGATTCCAATTATATGTTTCTTGAGTTAAACAAAACATACACCAACTTGATTCCTAAAGTTTCTAATCCGGAAAACTTGAACGAATACAAACAAATTTCGTGTTGCAATGTCATTTACAAGGTAATCTCCAAGGTTTTTAGTTAAGGAACTTAAGGAAACTCTCCAAAGTTTCATCAATCCAAGTTAGGGAGCATATATAAAAGGCAAAATCATTGGTGATAACATCTACCTAGCTTAAGAAATCTTTAGGGGACATTCCAACAATAAACATATGATAAGTTGTGCAATAAAATCGACTTCACCAAGGCATTTGATACAGTCAGTTAGGAATTTATACTGGATACTCTCCAAACTCTCAGATACCCTCAAAGGTTTGTAGACTAGACCACTCAATGCCTAACAACAGTCTTCTATGCACTTATCATTAATGTTGAACCATCCAATCTATTTAAAGTAGGAAGGGTCCTAAGGTATGGGGCTCCCTTATCCCCATTCCTTTCACTATTATAATGGAGATACTAAATAGAATTACCAACCTTAAAAACAAGAGGAATTCAAGTTTTAAGTTCCATTACAGATTTAAGGAACTCAAGATGATTTGCTAATGTTGTGTGGAGCAAATAAAAGTTAATTGACATACGGAAAAACTCATTAAACTCCTTCAAAGAGATCTCAGGGCTGGAGTACAAACCCGATAAGAGCTCGATTTATCTTTCATGCAATACAGGATTTCAGATTCTTGAAATTAGAAGTCAGAAGTTAGAATCACTTCCTTTCAAGTATCTAGGAGTCTCTATCTTCTTATTGAAAATTACTTCTAAGGATTCCAAGCCTCTTATCAATTCCATAGAAAGAAGAATCAACTCATGGAACAATAAATGGCTTTCCTATGGAGGAAGAATCCAGTTATCACTCAATGTGCTTAATAGCTTAATTACATATTGGTTATCCCACATGGTTCTACCTAGAGTTGTGCTGAAAAGTATAGACAAGCTGATAAGAGAATTCATATGGAAGGGCTCAACCAATTCTTCTAAAGTCCCTAATGTAAAGTGGAGCACATTTTGTCTTCTTAAGAAAAACCAGAACAAGATCCAAAACATTACTGGCTAAGAGACTTTAGCTCATCTGTACAACTAAAGACAACCTGTGGGTCAAGTGGATCGATGAATATTACACAAGGAATGAAAGCATCTGGTCCCTCAAAGTGAAAACAAATATGTCTCACACAATGTAGGGAATCCTCACAACTAGAAGTTTCATTAGAGATGGTTTGGACACAAGTTTTTGGTATGATAATTGGCTTTTAATTGGCCCATTATACAAAATGCACAACCTTAGTACGCTACAATCCATTATTCCTCCCTTAACTTAAGTAGCTCACATGATCTCTAATGGTAAGTGGCATTGGCCATTCCGTAGTTCTCAAGGCTCTTCTACAGTGATACTACTGCTGAATGAGTGCTCTCCCTACAGAAAGAGGAATGGTTGGATCATATGGACAAAGGACTCCACCAAGTTATTCACCACCCTTCATGTAGGAGACTCATACAGGATTATGGTCAGAGAATAAGCTGGACAAATCTAGTATGGGATACAACAACTCCACCATCAATCTCCTTCCTCTTATGGCTTGCAGTGCTCCAGAAACTTAACCCTAGAGACATGATTAAGTTTGAAATAGAAAACAGAATGTGTGTGTTGTGCAGACTATCTGAGGAAAACCATTACCACTTGTTACTTAAATGCTTTTACTCAAAATGTTTATGGCTCACCCATTTGGATGTGTTCAGTATTTCTTCACCATCTGTAGACTGCCCACAGATCATCAACTGGGCTATTGCACTCAAACTAAACACTAAATGGGACAAGAAGGTGTTCATTCACAATTATGCAGCTAATATGGAGGACCAAGAACAACATGATACGTAAACAGGAGCAACAAAAGTCAACAAATGAAGCAAAAGGTAAACGTTTCCATAAGAGGAGACAATTGGTTACAACAAATGACTTGAGGGACATAATTTCGTTAATTGTAAAATTAATGCTCTTTTAGATGATTTAGTGACTAGCATTCTGCTATTGGCTATCTAGATTCCTTTCCATTGTTATGTTTGGAAATTTGTATTACTTAGTCTACTTTAAATGAATCAATTACCTTCCAAAAGGAAAAATCTTTAATCATGCCTATATGTGCATTCAGGGTCATAAATTCAAGTCTATTTGAACTACATACACAATTCTTAGATAAGCTTGAACAAACAACCATATGCATCACCTGCACCATAGGTCCAGTTCCCATAATTGGAACAGGGGTCATAATCCAAAAGGCATGTCTCAAACCATTCAGCTCCCATCCTCCAGTCAATGCCCATATCTCGAACAAGAAAGGAGCAAACAATCTGTGAAATGTTAGAGAAGCATGTTCGTGGTAGATGGTTAACGAACATAGTCACTTGTTGATAGCTAAGTTGTCCAGATAAAACATAATAGACCAGAACACTGCACATGTTATTTGTGCATAGTCATGTATACCTGCCTTCCTCGATTAGACATGAAGCCAGTAGAGGCCAATTCTTTCATATTGGCGTCTATGAGAGGGTACCTACAAGTTCAAAAAGCTGACCATATTTAGACGGCTTAGGAAAAAATCAGAATGTGCTATTGTAAATTCAAAGTTATATCTCTTTAAGGCAGTTGGATGTCAATGAGAATGTAAAGGAGTTAACAGATAACAAAGAATGTGATAAATCATACCCTGTACAGCCATCTCTCCAGGAATCAAACAATTTCTGGTCTAGACTCCACGGACGTTCCACTTTTCTTGGTCCACCTACAGACAGAAATTGAATTCAGGAAGTGAAATAGGAGAATATCTGGATTCACTTTTATGCTATACGTTCTACTTCAATGCTTATCTAATCACTGCTTTAATTATTTTCAACAAGGTAAATTTAGTTTAAAGTTGAGGTTTTAATAATCCGTATGTGAATTGAATTCAAAGGAGACCTTGTACCTAAATAGAAAAGAGAATTCCTATATTTGACCGAGAGAAATCTGAAGTAATCCCTCCATATCAATTCAAACAAGACCCTGAAACATAAACTGATTTCAGACATTGTAAAACGATAGAGTGTGATGATGGAGAGTGCCAGCAAACAAAAGAAAACGCATTTATGATTTCTGGAGATGATAGAGAAAAACCAGTATGTGGAGTCATTAGCATGCCTTTCTTTCTCGTATCTCCTTACCTAAAGAAATTCAATCCAATAATCTCATTAAACAATACACAGAACATAAAGGTAAAAGCTACTAAGCAGCAGTATGGATCAGAATTCATGAACCTCTTCATATACAAAACGCGGCGAAAGGCTTCCTGAAGCCAACCATGGAGAAAATTTTGTCGAGTAATCAGGTCCCAACATCCCATTCCTTGTCTCCTTGTATACCTTTAGCAAATCCTGTTACACAAATACAAGATTCTGGAAATTACCAATTGCTTCGGAAAAAACATGCTGGTCCAAAACATCCAACTTCAAAGGAAAGTAAATACTGCACGCTCTCAATGGTTCTCATCTAATCAAGCACTAAAAGAGATAGTAGTGAGCAATTTCCACTTTACCTTCGCCCAGAAGTACTCATATACTCTGCTCAGAGCGGCACTTTCGCCTCCCAAAAATTTCATTCCTCTGCTAACCTTTAAAAGGAGAAGCAAGATACGGAAAGAACTGAATCCCTTTCTATATATTTAAGATCCATATCACATTTGATCAACGTTGTAGATTTTGTTCGTAAGTGTAAAGTAACCCTTGCCTTCTGAGGTTGAAGACCAAGCTGATCAATTGATGGAACACCTCCCCAGTCCTCAACAGGGGGAGGTGGTCCAAGACACACTGGAGCTTTAACACACCCTCGCGGAGCTCCTTTCGCTTCCACAGACTGCAAAGTTTGGTAAGGTAGCACCATCCATAAACTAAATATAAAGAGTAAAGACCTTCGAAGAAAAGTTGAAATCGAATTAGAAGAGGCATGCCTTACGAAACTGAGTATACACATCAGGTACACTCTTCGCACTGAATGGAAGGTCATCTATGTGGTACATTGTGCTGCCCCACACCAGCTGAAGTATAGGCATCCTTGTACCAGTCTCACTGCTTGACTTCTCTGGAATAGGTGGTAAATGTACTCGTTGAAGTGCTTTATTCACCAATTTCTCGACCATTAGCTCTTCACTACAGGTTTCTTTTTGCGCAAACACCTGAATAGATTGTACTTTGTGTATCAAATAACAGAGTTATGGATGCAGTAACATAAAATTCATATAAAGGAATATATTAACAGATTGATGAAACAACACATGTATTGAACTGCTCAACTGTGTGGGCTGCAAAAGCTTTGGCAAGAGAAGGTAGGACTTCCTCTGGTTTTCCTTGTTGAATGAGCAGGTTGAGTCCTTTCTTTATCAGATTCTTCCTCAAGTCAGCTAAACTCTCCATGAGAAACTGTGCTCGGAAAGCTGTTCAACCATGAAAGCAGAACGTCACACTTAAGATAGTGCGCGCCCAATTACAAGAAAACCAAATCCGAAATTCAAACAGAACAGGGACAACCAAGAGTCAAAACCATCCCGCCGAGAAGATCTAAATACAGTAAAAACAGGTTTAGTGTGGATGCGAATGTCATGCGCATACCTCCTGTTTTAGAGAATCCAAAATGGTAAGTAGTTTGGAAAAGTCGAGGGTCTACACAGTAAACAGGTAAAACCACCTCAGATGAAACCCAAGCCTTGTACAAAGCCTCATTGTCCAATACTCTTAAATCATTCCTGAACCAGACAATGGCAGTCCCTACACCGTTCCTCTTCACCGTCTTTGATGTGTATCTTTCAAAGGTTTGTTCAACAACATGGTCTATCTCTTCAACGTCTAGCCCCGGTACCTCGTACATTACGGTACCAGATGATGTAGAATGCAAGCTCATGATCTTGAAGCAAGCACGAGGC
>JAOTAZ010000220.1:19449219-19464500 GCA_025629785.1 Erythroxylum oxycarpum | reverse complement strand
TATATAGAAATGTAAAATGAGTTATGTATTTGTGTATGAATTGGGGATGTAAATTTGTGTAGGATTATGAAATGTGAAATGGTATATGGGATTGAAATTTGATGATGGATGTTGATTTGAGATTATTGAAGTGTTAGTTATAGGTGTGTGTTCTGCTGATATTGGAATTCCGGACAGGAGGTCCGAGGAATTGTAGGTTGGATATGTTTATATTGAAGTGCTCTTGCTTATGATGTTATTTGGTTAGTAGAAATTTAGGGGAAATGCTGCCGAAATTTCCAAAAAGAGGAAAATCGATTATGCTTTGTATTAGGTTAAAGGCTTAGTAAGATATTGTGTAAATTGATGAATATGATTTCTTTTAATTATAAAGAACCAAATGAATTGAGATGTTGGTCGAGGACAAATTCCAAATTGAACAATTGGTAATTAAGTTTGGAATTTAAAGGAATAAATAAATTGAAGTTATGGTGTGCATGATTTCAGAAATGGGAAATTGAAATGACTTTGAATGAAAAAAAAAATTTAAGCAACATTAGTTAAGCTATGAATTGATTTCGTCTGTTTCGAGTTGGGCTCCGGAAACGGGTCCCAACAAAATCTATTGCCAATGTGAAATGAAGTTATGTGTGTATGCTGAAGGAGGAAGGGGGATTGGGGATTCTTCCCATGATACTCATTAATAAGGTTTTAATGTTCAAAAGAATACGAAGAATTTTGATAAATAAAGAAACCTTATAGGTTAAATAGTTCTATACTCAATACTTGAGGAGGAAGAACTTTTACAATTTCAATTCAAAAACTAACCCCTCTTAGACTATGCTTCATTTTCTAAAGCTAGAGGAGCAAATGAGATTAGAGTTTAAGCGCAAGCTTAGAGATGGTTCCGCCACATGGTTTTGGTTTGATAATTAAAGCAACATTAAGACACTATATGACATCAATAAATTCTCAACTCTTAGAGATTCAATTCAAGATAATGCAATAGTTAAAGAAGTCTTAAGATACAATCAAAAGTGGATTAATAAAAGGATTTGGTCTTATTTAATGGAAATTGAACAAAATTACAATCCTAACTTAAACAAAGAGGATTCTTTACAATGGTTAAGGCGCTCTTCTCACTATTTCTATAATAAATCTTATAAACAACTACTAAGAACTAGAGCTCCAAAAGTTCATTAGCACAAAATGGTATGGAAAGCAGACAATTCCAAAGATTTCATTCATCTTATGGCTTGCTATCAAGAGGAGACTAACTATGATGGATAGACTATTTGGCAACTCCAATTTAATCAACTATTATACACTCTGCAAATAAGAGTCTAAATTTATAAATCACCTATTATTCCTTGCAACTTCTTTTCATATTTCAGGGAGGAGATTCCATAGCTTTTTATTTTTACTTGTCTAAAGTTATATTGGTTTGATGCCATTTATTAGATTAGTCAAAGCCAATAGAGATGTAAAGATGATTTTCTTATCTTTAAAATATCATTTAGGATGATGATTTATAATATAGTCAGAAATAGCCTCTTTATTACGTAAGGGTAAGGTTGTATATTATTAGACCTTTGTAGATTCCGCGTCTTAGCGGGACTTCAACTGAGTGTTGACGACGATAATGATTTATGTAATATAAAGGGAAAGGAATAAAAAAAAAGTTTCAAGAAAAATTTACTAAAAAACAACTATTATGTAGGAGTTAAAAAGCTTACCAAGAGAGTAACTTATAACTCATCAAGTACATCTATAATGTAGTAATATTATGATGGCAAGTTAGTGGTATTTCTATGTGAGAATTATGTTTGACAATATTGGGGTGCTACATATTAAGGAGGAACAATTCTCTCCATAACAATAATGAGATATAAGTTATAGAATTGTAACGTCTTGGTAAAATAACACGTTTATATTGTAATTCAAATATATGTAAAGAACCCTGGTACATTGAATGACCTCTAATCCAAAGCTACGAAGAATCAAAACTAGGAATTAGGATGCAGGGTATCTCCTTTGATTATATACCTAACAAATGTAATTTTTATTATGCTCTACCAAAACAATATAAACAATTCTCGGTATAAATATCGTTGAAATGTGGAGTTTAAGGAATTTCAATAGTACACACTTTTACTCTTATTTGGTAAAGAGATTGTTTCAATTGTCATTGCTTTTCACCTATTCTTATAAAATTCATGGGACTCCTTATTTGTTCAAATAATCTTTTATTTTCTAAAAAATTGATAACTTCACATCTTTTGTTAGAAATATTAGATCAATAATTAAGTATAAAATATAAAATACTTTTTAAAATTAAAAATAGTTATACTGTAAAAGGTCTAATGTGTTTATCTCTCATAAATATACACTATCATGTTACTACCTAAAGTTTATTTGTGAAGGCATTTCATTTCTTTTAGCATTTACTTCTTTAAATTATACTTTTAGAAATATGCTTTATATTGTCATTTATTCGAATAACCAAAAAAAAAGGGAGTTGTGTACTATGAATGAATTGAATATAAATACCTCGTCCGAAAAATGAAATAACATAAATCTACAACAAAGAAAATAATGACAAGGACAAAAAGGTTGCGCGTGCGCACGCGTCTGCATTTGTCGTGGAGCCCTGTCGGAGCCTAGCTGGCGATTTTATCTAGTTGGAGAATCGTAGCCTCCTAATTTCCTTTCACACGGTACACAAAAAATTGAAAACCCAAAATCGATCTCCACCGTCCCTTTAAAATCCACCAATGTAAAATGCGCGGGAAGACTAAAAGATTATCTGTCACGCACAAGAGCAGCAGTGCTATTGCAATATCAGACAACTCTGTCTGTCTCTGTGCGTGCGTGTGTGTGTGAGAGAGTCTCATAAGGTTAGAGGAAAAGAATAAAACTTTTATCGTCGGTACGGGACTCTCTCCTCAAATGGCGCCGAGGAAGCGAAAGGCAGAGGTCGAGGGCGAGGCTGGAAAATCGAGTACGGACGCACTGCTGAGGAGGTCTTCTCGGCTGGCAAAGTCGGCACCGGCGCTGAAGACCGTGCTTCCAAAGAAGAAAGGAAAAGCTGCTGAGAAGAGGGTGCAGAAGACTGTAGCGAAAGAAGAAACTGAGGAAGAGGAAGCACAAACAGAAGAAAAAGAAGAGGGTAAGGAGGAAACCAAGACAGATGGCGAAAAATCGTCGAAGAAGACCATTATTGTTGAGCACTGGTGAGAATTTTCTCTAGTTTCATTTTTGTTTAGTTTTTCTTTGTTTCATTGTTGACAATCTAGAGAGAAGTTGTAGAAAGAGAAAGAGTGAACGTTGAACTTTTCTGCCTAGGGTTGTTCTAAATTTGAGGTTTTGAACAGAGACATTCTTCTTTCACTTTGCTGCGATGAGGCTAAAAGAAACTGTTCAGTGTTTTCATATTTGATTTTCATTTCTTAAAATTATAATTTTTATATTGTAAATCTTCTCATTGTCCAATAGTACACTTGGAGACTGAAATTACAGAAGATGTTTTCTATGTCAAGTCTTGGAGGACCTCAAGGAAACATGTTCAAGATTTTGTTTTTGCTACATAGGTTGATGGAATTTTGAACCATAGTAGATCGAGAACACTGGTATTTTTATTCATGCTGTACTTACGTGTAAACAAAGAAAACAACGAAAGATGATTTTCAACAATATTTCAAGAGTGTTTTTTAATAAATATTTGCCATTTTTAACCACCAATCAAATTCCAGTACTTTATTTTGTTAACCAAAAGAAAAATGAAAAATATGCCTCTGTTTTCTGGTTCAAAAATAGTAACGGTTCTTGTTCTTAAGTTCCTATACTCCTTTTTCCTCGTGGCAGAGAATTTTGGACTAACTTAATTCAATGTTTCTAGGTTTTATTTGAATTTTGACTGCAACTTTGTTGCTAAATATAGTAGTTTGCTGTTTGTTCTGTTTCAATCTTGACATATTGTTATAATTTTTCTGTTTAGTTCTGGACGGGAGAAAGAAGTATTTCAGTAATGGCTTGACTTCTGTTGGTTGCATCCTTTTTTCTATCATATAACCTTATATTTGAAAGCTTGATAACTTCTTCAAAGCAAGGAGGTTTCCACTTATAGGTCAGATATTTATTCTTGTCATATGAATGGTTTCGCTGCATGCCCTGAAAACTTGAGGAAATATTGCAATAAGCATTGACCACAATTTTTGTGATACTCTTTTGGCTATTACTCTTTTAGCAGAAATGGCACGTTTTCTATGCTTGGACATTTCTAATCAATTTGTTGGTTCTTATAGCAAACAATGCAATTCATTTAAGACAAGGGCTATGCAAGTCAAAAATGGATTGGAGAAAGCTGTTCCTGGTGTCACTGTAATGCTCAACCCAGAAAAGGTATTACCATCAAATACTTGTAAGCTTTATTTAGTAATTGATTGATGTGTTTGTTGCAAATTTGTTTGATCATTATATATATGACCTGTTGAATAGCGTAATGTTATCCAATTGCGTTTCATCTGCTTGGTGAAATTGAAGGATCTTTTCCAATGTAAAATTCATTACTAGTCTGCTATTAAAAACATTGTGATTTAGGTGGTTTTCTGTTACAAGGGTTGCTAATCACTTTGAGAGGATGTTTTGAGTCTTCCATCAAATTTGACTAGGAAATTTAAGGATTGTCTTTATGGCATATCGAATTGCCTTCAAGCAATATGGAATCTGATGAATTCATGCTCGATATAATTGATGTGTTATGGACTAAACTTGTGGAACCTTGTGCTTTTTAAGTTCCATGCTCCCAATTTGGATTTTCCACTAAGGCATTTGCTCTCCTGACAGCCCAGAAAAGGTTGCTTTGAGATAAGGAAGAGAGATGGAGAGAAGTTCATCAGTCTTTTGGTAATTGTTACCATAACACTATTTATAAACTGCCTATCATTTGTGTGTGTATGTGTGTGTGTGTGTGTGTGTGTGTGTGTGTGTGTGTGTGTTAGGAAAGCTTATTTGCTTCCTTATATGCATTTTATATATGTGCACTATCTATATGATATTTGAAAACAGAGGAAACTAGCAGTCACAGACTTGTGTGATCTCCGTGAACCAGAAAAAGCACATATGTTTCATAAGAAGATAGTTCTAACTATTTAATAAGAATGTAAATGCCATTATGTCGATATTGGACCAAAAGGATGCACGACTCTTTCCATTTTTATAGTTATTTCGTTTAGGCTTGGCAATTATGCCTGGGCTAGTTCTGTCCGGGTTGAAGTCAGTAGGCTTGGCTTGGTTTGATCAGGCTTTGGGTTGGGCTTGAGTTTTTTCTTTTTGAAAATTTTAGGCTTTAAGTTGGATTCGAGTTTGGGCTGTCTCGTTTTGCCTGGCTTGAAGCCCGAACGTTTCAAGAAAAATGACATCAATTTTCAAGTTTTAAATTTAAAAAAAATTGGGCTAGGCTTGGTCCTGGGCACTAATTTTTGGGGTGGCCTGTTCTATTGCCATTCCCAGTTAGATCTTATTATGCCCTATTGTAAGGAGTGGTGGACTATATGAACCCTTGTAGTAGAGAATTGGGCATGGGCTGGATTAGGTTGGGGACAAATATACTGTGTCAATTTAAATGGCAGACAAAATAAAAACGATTTTATAATTTGATGTCAAATGTTAAAAGAATTCTTGCTGATTATGCTTATAGTGGTTTATGTTGGCTTTGTATGTTTCTTGGTTCCTGCTACTGTGATCTCCAATTTTATGCTATCTGAATATGATATGCAATTAGACATGCTTTCTCTCATTCATTTATTTCACCTTCTGTTTTCTTTTTTCTATTGAACACTGAAATTTTACTTCCGTTTAAGTTGTTTTGCATTTTTGTTGTATGGTCATGTGGAGTCTGTTATATTTATTTCCTGCTAGAAGTTACTAACCTTAATGATATCTGGTGTCTTGACTATTTTACATGATCTCTAACATATGCAGCAGATGAAACGGCCATTTCAGCGAATGAAGGCACTTGATATGGATCAAGTCATTTCAGATATAATTGACAAGATTATATGATCCCAATTAAAGGATGAGCACATGCCTGCAAGCCATAGGCTGCAAAGCAATTTTGTGGTAGCATTTGAAGTTACCAGCTGTATGCTGAAAAGCAGGTGGTAGTACCAAATTCTATCGGTTTTGAAATTCCCACTACTGTTAGGCTGTTTCCTTGTTCTGTTGATAATGGTTAGTGAACTAGTCTTGACACATTTTTTGCATATTCTTGACTAGCTTATAGGTGAAGCAGTGCACACTTTGTTCACGAATTGATTTAATCTTGCAGCTTAAACCAAACTAATTGCATGCTTGGTTATTATTTTACTCCTAAATCATGGCATATGCATTTCTCGAATCTTATTATTGTTATTTCTCTATCGTTGCTTCTAATCCAACTGCTGGAATCTATACATAATATTGTGAAAGCAAAATGGAGCTGGAACGCCATTTCTTGCGATTGAAGTTGCAGATTGGTTTTTCCTATTCAATGGCTTCGACGTCTTTTAAACAGGAGTGCACATTCATGCTTAAGCGTTAACGGAAAAATCTAATTCAGGCCATTCTGATCAAGACTTTTTTAATGTGAAAGTTGTGCATGATTTCTGTTTTGATATAGTTATTATCAGTATATATAAACTGGTAGCTTCTAGCTTGTGGACGTGAAGGGTTTATGGATTCCGAGACGGTAATGTGGTCCCAGCATGTCTGAATTGTTGTTGACTGTGTTAATGAGTCATATGTCTAAAACTAACATAGTTTAGAGGCTTACCAGGCAATTATTTTCATCCGCTATAAATCCTAGTACCAATTCGTAAAATAGAAAACTGCTTATAAAATTACAAGTTATTTTCCATTCCGTTGAAAACACAAGTTCGAGATCCCAATGCAATCGTACGTAGATGTCTTCTTCATCGATCGCCATTATAGGGCCATCATGGACCATGCAACAGTCAAAGCCATTGCCGTTGAAACTCCAACTACACTCGTGCTTGGGTAACCATTGTTGGTCTTACCATCAGCTGTCCCTTGATCATCCTCTGAAGGTCCATCAGCGGCTGGTCCATCGCTGGGTGCATCAGCGACTGGCGCGCCTGTGGGTGCATCGGCTGTTGGTCCATCCGCAGGTACTGGCGCGGGCGTCTCCGTTGGTGGTGCTTCTTTGGATGATGGTGCAGGAGCTTCAGCCGGAGACTCCTCGGGAGTTTCAGCTGGTGAAGGTGGAGGCGACGGTGACTTTGTTGGAGCTCCTCCGGCACCATCAATCCCTGCGGCCTCGATAATGCCACTCACTTGGAGCACCGAAACGTTGTAAGGCTGGTTAGTCACGGACTTTATGAGTTGTGAAGTTTGAGAAGAGCCCTTCATTGCAGAACCAAACATGATTCCATTTGGGGTTTTAGTAATGTTCACGAACCCTTGTTGATCGTCTGCAATACCACTTGCTTGGTACAAAGTGGTTACGGTGGTGATCTTCTTTGCTAGTTTTGAGATCTTTAATGGATCGTAGTAATCGAGGATTACATGTGCGCTAAGTATCCTCTTCAGAATGTCCTCTGGCTTCCCTGCGACACCGCCTGCCACACCGTTGTCCACGGCTAGGACAGTGACGGTGCTGCGGCTGTTGATTTCCTTGTCAAGGCCGGTTTGGCTGAGGATGTTGTTGAACGTGTCGAAGTCAGGGTAGTTGTTAAGAATCCTTGTAATGTTAAAGCCTGTTGAGGTAGAAACGTTGAGGCACAAGAAAACAAGGAAGAGGAGGGTCACAACCTTTGACTCCATCTTGGCTTCTTGGGTTATATTCCACAAAGCACCTACCATGCATGGAGAACTTGGAGGCCCTTTTATACAGTTGTTACTTGAGAAATTGGTGTACAAAGAGATATGGACTGGGATTGTTGGTTGAGAGTAATTCTCTGCTTCTATTAGTCATGGTAACTATTGACACTTAAGAGTGGAATTTACCTATATCGGGAAGGTTTTGAATGTTTTGTACCTTCTGCGAATAGCCTTTCTTTTTTTTTTTTTGGCCCTAAATATAGACAACTTTACAACATCTTCCTGCCCTCACATACAATGAAGAAGAAGAATTGGTTGGTTAGTGTTAACTGTTATTGTAGATTATGTTGGTCAAGTCCAAGTCGTTGAATCAGTTATCCTCTCAAATCAAGGATTTATTTCTGCCCATTAATGGATGGAATTCTCAGAAGTTATGTTTAGAATCCGGTAAAATCAAAATTTTATTTTGACACAATCAAGTTCAAATTCCTACTTTGTCAATCGAAGCAGAGATGCGCATTTTTGACATAAACTCTCAAATTTCGTAGCTTGGGAAACGCTTAAAGGTATTATCTCTGTATCCAAGTCTACGTTTGGAATGAATAGATTCATCCAAAAGCAGAAAATCTTTCGGAGTCTCAAAGAATGATATTATATTGGGGTAAAATGCAATCTTTGTGTTATCTCCATGACACAGCCTAGTCCATCCTTCCAACACAACATGATAGTACGTACCTCTGCAACTGGTTAGATGGGTTGACAATTTGATCGTGTTCAAACGCAGATGCTTGATACCTTAACCGTGACCATCCGTTTTTTCGTCACTTCTCTAACACATCATTAATATTAACTTTAACGACATTATTTAGAAAATCCAAATCAAGATGAGATCCAATTCCAAGCATCAAGGAATAATTACAAAAACTTTTCTTTATTTAATTTTCTGAAAATTGAGATTACTTAAATTTTATAAAATAATAACACATAAAGCGTAATAAATTATTTCTCATAATTCGTATCTTATTATGAAATTTGATTTCTTTTCTTTTCATTTCCCTCAAATTGTTTCTAAAATGAGCTTAACTTAACCAATATAGTCGAATAAGTATTTGGCTTCTAATATTATCTACACAAAGTGTTGAGAGAACTTTGCAACTATTGCAAAGAGGACTAGCCAAGGAGGCTAGCTATTTTGGAGTCAAAGCTCATTTATAATAAGTTTGAGACATTTTAGTTATTTAATTTTAAAAAATATAATTTCAACTAAAAGTTTGATTAGAATTATAATTTATTCTAATTAAGTATCAATTGTGCACAACTAATCTATTACATTGGTCCTTATTTATCAAATATCGGACACTTTATTGAATATAAATTATAATCATAAATCATATTTAAGATTAGATAAATTAAATTATCTTAATTTATCTTTAACTCTTTAATTAAATAATTTACATCTATAAATCAAGATTAATATCTACTAATACATCACGACTACCTAAATATTTAAGAAAGTCAAAATGGTTTTGATTAACCTTTCTATGTATGATTTTTTGGTATAATTCAATCATTTTATTATACAATGTTCCGACTTCACAAAGACTGTGATATTAATGTCTATTTTATTTGAGTCCAATCATATTAGTTTTTTACCGTTAGCAATTGATTCAAATAATAACATTTGAAAACTAGTTTTAATGTATTATTTCACCTTGGTCAAGGATTTTTTTGAATCAATACTAATTGAGATCAATAAAACATCAATACTAACCGTGATTAATGAAACATTCTTTCAAATCACCTTGAGGTGATAAACTCTATATTTATCACTCATCTATCTCCATATAATTCATGTTATATCTAATGACTGCTGAATGAGTTACCCTTAACTAGAATGAGTCATAAGCATTATCAAAATATATCAATCCTATATGAGATAATTTTTTATATTATTAAGTCAAATGATTGGTTGTACAATTCTCACTGCGAGAATTTCTATAGATATAATAAATAATGTTCTAAATATATTTTTCATATGGAATTAGTTCAGTAAATTTTTTCTTTAACAAAAATTTGAAGTTTGTTTAAGTATCTTCATACTTTAGTCTATAAGATTGACTATTACCTTTTATGGAAGAAACATAACATATGCCAGTCTTTTATACTCTATTAATATCCTGTGTTAATAGAATAATGACTAAGAAAAATTTAGGGATAATACATAATGCAATATGAATATCATAATTATGATCTCATCAAAAATTTATTTACAATGTATATTTACCCCTATGTACTTTATCGTATAAATCTAAATAAGTATAAGATAAATAATACCTTTAAATATTTATATAACTAAACTTTAACTAACTGATTGGTTGAATAATATAAACCAATAATCTCCTACTTGTACTAAGCTAATCGTTTAAGTATCTTATACTATATTACCATATGACGATTATGCTACTACTGGGACATTAGTTTAGTGAGAGAATTTTACAAGATTCTCTATAGTCAGTACTTACTTAAATCTGACAACTATTATCTTAATTATCATTTCAACTAAGAGAAACTTTAGCTCTTCGTATATGCCTAATGACTCTAATATTCTACAGTACATTACGGTCTTGAAAATGCAAGGAAGTTTATTAAGTTCATTAAAGAACTTCTTAATCCAAATGATCATTTCTACTAAATAAAAATATATTTTGGCTTAATTAGCAATTAATGCTAATTAGAACCTTTCTAATTTCAATTCTAAGTAAAATATACCTTAATTAGGGATTACTTATAAAGTTTATATTCGTATGTCATTGAACTCAAATATCAACTCACACAAAGAATAATAGACATCTTAATACTTCATAAATATCAAATATCAAATATCTCAAATAATAAACACTTTTAGTATATTATCTATGGATTTGGACTAGAATAGGTAAACACCTTTTGTATCCATCTATATATATATATATATATATATATGTATGTATGTATATCTAATTATCAAATTTAGGTTGTTACCTTTTAATATCCTATATGAATTGTTTTTAGACAATTATTTTTCAAAAATTGAAAATACGAATTATTGTTCTCTCTATAAGCAATATGTCTCTACATACTCTGACTGAAGAGGACAATTATATTCCCACTAAACTTCTTGTAGAAAAGATAATTTCATAATCATCTCTAAAACTAGCTCTTTAAATTCATGATAAAAGTGGATCTTTTTAATGTCTCATAGCCTATAAATTATACATCAAATGTATTAACAAAGAAATTAGACCTAATTAAATGTATTATTATGAGATTTCAAACTTCATCTTACTCTCACTACTTATTTTGAGAAACATTCTCTTATAAGTATATGTTGAAATAAACAATTAGTTTAACAGTTCTGTAAGATTATATCCAACCTTTTGGATATCTTATAACTTTATATTGTCTAGTTTAGTTCTAAATTTATTGGATAATACATACTTCAATTGAGCATTACATCCTAAAATCATTTAATTTGACTCTTACGAAGTCTTAATATTTCATATCTAATATGAAATCTTGCTAATTGATTTAATTAGAATTTTCAAAGGTAAGTTGTGGTAGTAGGCATAGTTATAAATATTGCATCACATAATATATCATATTGTATTTTTTTCTCTTTACATAAATGTTGAGCAAGTTTTATTCTTACAAAAGTCGTAATATTCCGCAAGTGCACATGTTGTAAGCGTAATATATAAGGTGTCGATCCATGAAGAATTAGTGAACTAATCAAATCCTAGTTTGTCTAAGGCCTAAAAGTGTAATTAAAATGAAAATAAAATGAGCAAAAAATTAAGCAATTGAATATGAATAGATTGAAAATTGAAAATCTAAATTAATGCAAGGAAATCAAATTTGAGCAAAACCAACCGACAAATTGAAAATCGCACAAGTAAAATTAACCAATTATGAGAAAAGGGGGATTTATCCTATCATCTAAAGCTAACTTGAATACTTTCGAGTTGATTTGGTATCGGTCTTAGAATTTTGAATGGTAAATTATTCTTTCTTGAGTTCTAATCTTTAACCTAATTGAATTGAATTAAGGAATTTGCAATCTCCCAATTAGTAAACAGCCCCCACATCCAATTATATTTTAAGCACTCTACTAGACAATCGGGTCCTTAAATGAGACATTTCTTCGTATAAATTATTGATTTGATTGCTTGTATGATCTATTAGATTGTTTAAATCTCATTATCCAACCTAATCATTTTACTATCGGTTCACTTTCTCGATTTATTACTAAAACATGCAAATACAACAAACAATCACAATACCCAATACATTAACATTGATTCAAGAACAAATCCCTAAAAGAGTTTAGAACATCCTTAAACCCAAATTCATCATCACCATATCCATCTTATACATCAAATCAAAGAAATAATAAGATGAAATGAAGTTCAATTAGAGTGGACTAGGAGTGGCAGCAACAACTCCTTCCTCTTCTCTCCTCTGCTCTCTCTTCCTTGGTTCTTTCTAAATGTAGCAAATGGAGGCTCTCCTTTAGGGTTTCTTTTTTTGTCGAATTTTATATTCTTTTTCCAATTAGGATAAAAACTAGGCTTTAACCGGGCCTAAATGTTTGAAATAACCCTAAAAAAGTTGAGTTTGAAAGCAATCTCCGCGTTTGTTATCGCACCTGGCACAATCGTGACATTTAAAATTGGGCTTCTATTATGATCGTGGCCAATGAGTCATGATTGTGACCCATACTGGTTGGTTTCTGTAGTGATTGTGACCAATGAGTCATGATTACGACCTGGTCCTGTTGGGCTTCTATCATGATTATGACAAGGATGTTGTGATCGTTGTTAAGTCAAAATGACTTTACGATTAATAATTTTGATGATAAACAAAAAGCAGTTGAATGAAAAATAGATGAAAGCTATTTGAAAAGCAGACGGAAGCCAAGTAAAAAAGTAGACGAAAGCAGAAACAAATGAAAGCTATTTGAAAAGCAAACGGAAGCCAAGTAGAAAAGCAGACGAAAGCGGAAACAGACGGAAGAGAAAAATAGACAAAAGCTATTTGAAAAGCAGACGGAAGCAAAAAATAGACGGCAGCTAAAAGTAGAAAAATAGACGAAAGAAAGCAGACGGAAGCATCAGTTTGAGTCAGTTACAGAACTCAACTGAATAACCGTTTCTTTAAAGAATCAAGAAGCAGTTTGCAAGAAGCAGTTGAAGACGAAGGCTATAAATATTAGCCGTGTCAAAGAGCTTAGAGACTTTTTGTCAGAGCGAGATTAAAAGCTTACCAATACTTGATAAATACTGTGCGAACAATTAGAGCAATACTTTCTGTAACAAGCTCGAAACGCTTTTTAGTTTGAAAGTGATACAGATAGCCTGACGAGGCTAAGTGTAAAATAATACTGATTGTATAGAGACCTGAAGAGGCTCAGAGAGAAAGAATACTTGTAAAGTTTTGAGAGATAGTGAAATCTTAGAAAGTCATCTGAGGATTGGACGTAACCCATGATTTAGGGTGAACCAGTATAAAAATTACTGTGTCGAAATCTCTCAACTCTCTCTCTCTCTTAATCATAATTTTTGATATTACTGTTTTACACAAGTTTTAGAAAAACTTTTACAAACGTGATTTACAGTACTTCTTTTGAAACAAACAAGTTTTGTTTTAAGCAAAATTTTTTTTCAAAAAGGGGTTTAACGAAAAGTTTACCACAATTCAACCCCCCTTCTTGTGCATCTGTCTATCATTACTAAGTATTGTATTAACGTGTGATTCACTTCAGTTTGAAAACAACAAATTATTGAAATATTTTTAATTAGGGTGTAGGCCGAGAAAGATCTAAATAACTAGATTCCTAATGAATTCACCACTTTCACCACTTTGCATGTTTTCTTTAATTTGTTTTTCTTAGTTTAGTTTCATTTTATTTTCTCATTTCAAACCAACCAACCCCATAAACCTAAATGCCAATTATTTTCATTTCAACAACTTTACACAAATTCTTTGTGGGATTGACCTAGACTCACCAATACTATAGTAGTAGTCTAGTTTATTTTGACTAGCGTTACGATGTGTTGTCAATCAAGCAACACTAGAGGTTAGTATAATTTACTATACTAGGGTGTGTATAGTTACTGATCTTATGAAACATCTGCCTAAAGAACTTCCCATTCTCAGGCTTGGTAATTGTCAATTAATATAAGATATTGTCAAAGTAACATATTCTTGGAAGCCCACTAGAAAAAACAACAAAGTATGGAAACCTTTTGGTAGGACCTTCAAATCTGCATACTCACAAGACATGCTACGTGAAAAAAATTATTCAAATCCATTAAATAAAAATCATGAAGATGAAGTAGCTATAAGAGTAACACAAATTCATACCCCAAACTCAAGTGATGCTACAATTTTGCAAACAATTGAAAAATTAATATCCTTTCTAGCCATAAAAGCATGGGCTATCTCGAACTAGAAACAACTTGGTTTCAAAGAACTTCTTATAAATGATCAAGATGCCTTTTTCTTCAAGTTTTATAATAATGTCTCGACAAGGAAAGTATTGGAGCTTGGACTCCAACATATCCAAAATTAACCTATCCTACTTCAAAACTAATCCTTGACATTAATATTGAAGAAATCAAACTCTGTAATGTCCCATCTGGATGTGTATTCACAGGATGCCGCTGAAGTACTAGATATTGAAGGACTCAGCCATATAGCCAATTATGTTGGGAAGCCAATATGCCTAGATCAAGCAACATTAGGTGTTATTATAATTAACTATACTATGGAGTGCGTAGAAGATATTGTTAAAGTAACATATGCTCAGAAGCCCATCAAAATGAACAACAAAGTATGGAAACCTTTAGGGAGAACCTTCAAATCTGCATACTCACAAGAGTTGCTATGGGAATACAATTAGTTGAATCCACTGGATAAAAATCATGAAGATAAAGTAGCTATAGATGTAACGCCGGACTCTCTGAGCCCTTTTGTATTGGTCTATACTTGGAAATACTACTATATATTGACATATACATGGTTGTATATGAGTTCAAAGATGCATTTAAATCTTTTTGGGTATATATGTCAATGATTTATAATCTTATATGCCCTGATATGAACTTAGAGTTCATCAGTATGTGAAATCTTGGAGATTTCGAACATATAAGCTTCTAAGTGAGTAAAACCGAGTCCTTTGGATGGATGTTGGAACCCCTCTCGGGTGAGTCGCGAGCCCGATGTCCTAAGTGACATCTGGATGCACATCCCACGAGGGAGAGATTCCTAACCACGTAAGAAACCTCAAATCGAACTTAATTTAACAACATCCAAACAAAACTTGATCCTCCAATAAAATTTATCTGCTTAGAGCTAAGTAAATCCGAATCCTAAGCTAATACGAACTTCCATGTCTCTAGGTCAAATAAAAACAGAAAACGCCTCAATCGGATCTTTATAGATCA
>JAOTAZ010000220.1:19401520-19413700 GCA_025629785.1 Erythroxylum oxycarpum | reverse complement strand
CTTGTTTTGCAGGAACTTCACACCGAAACTCTTACGTGAAGCAACCGACTCATGGATCCAAACGGCAACGTACAGATTAGCCAGAATCCGGCAGAACCAGAGTTTAAATTTGATAAACTTTGACATACTTTCCATCATTTTAATTTTTTTATCATTATGTACAATATTGTATGTGCCATTTGTGTTATAATTCCAATGATAGCTCCTAAAGTTGTAGTATTCTTACCAGTAACTAATACAATATTAACTTTTAAATACTCAAAATGTATTTTTCTATTGCAATTTAAATTCCTTACTGAGAATTTCTTGGAGTGATCATAGTCATATGAGGAGATTATATGGATACCACAATTATAGAGTAAGTTTTTATTTTTAATCAGTTTTAAACTGTTGTGTGTAATGTAAAAATTTTTGTGGTTTGGAGATGTTTTCAAATGGTATGATGACAAATTTATCGAGGGGCTTTTAAAGTGATTCTTAAATTAAGGAAATAGTATCTATGTCGAAGAAGGGGGTTGAAATAAGCATTATTAAAACAAATAATGTTTAAATAAGCATAATCAAGAAGATTAAGGAGAAAATAAAGCTCATAAAATAAAATATTAATTTGTCAGCAAAAGAGAAAAAAAGAATTAAAGTTTATGTTAATGAATATTATAATAAGATTGGTTGTGTTGAAGGAAGTTGTTATTTTTAACTATGTTGGGGAAATGGTATTCAATTACAATGTCAAATATAGATCATGATTTATTTGTGAATGATATTGAGTTGAAATGGAGTTGAGAATAAAGAGTAAATGAAGTAGAAAAAGTGAGCTTTGTACAAGTTGTGTTAGGAGTAAAATCTGGAAAACTTGGAAGGTGAGTGCTGGAAAATGTAGCAGTAACATATTCACTGATTATGCTTCTGTGTTTTACCTATAACTTGATATGTAGTTATCCAAATGAGATGATTCTTAATCTGGATTAAAATAGAGACATAAGGCTACATTTTTTATGAAGACATCAACTTTAAATTCTATCCTTAAGAATCTCCAAATTTGACATGAAATTGACAACAAATTGGTGGATGAATGTATATGTTTGTGTTCTGTTATGAGAGTATGAGAATATGTTCTATTTTGAGTGTTTATGATCAAGTATGGAATATGAATTGTGTATGGATGATGTTGAGCTAAAATTAAGGTATACTTGAAGAAGTTATCAACTTGAAATGATAGAATTTTGGCAATGGTAGTGTGTTGGAGTATGTTATATAGAGTGTTTTTACTGAACATGAATTTATATTTAGGACATACCTTGATCTGTGAATATTCAAATTGGATGGATTTTGATCTAGAAGAAACTAGAGACATATGATGTTTATGAAGAAATTGAATCTGAATTCTATCATTAAGGGTCTTGAAATTTAGCTTGAAGTTCAGTTTTTGCTTAAGCTATGGCACTACCTATGATAGAAATCATGTCTGGTTGTTATCGAATAAACTGTATTCAGGTAGGCCAAATAAGACAAAGTTGTCCGCATAGAAGTTGTAGCTTATTCTCTTTACTTTCAATTGGTATAAAGTTTGTAATTTTTGGATATTGGAATTGAGAGATATTAGTTGTACTTCTTTGAGTGCATGATCATGCACTAGCCAAAATTTTGAACGTGCTCATTCCGAAGTATTTAGAGTATAACTTTCAAAATACTGAACCAAATTAAATGATCTTGGTGTCATTAGAAACTTAAGAGATAGGAGAATAATTTTCTAGAAGAAAGTATTGCCAAATTACTTCATTTTCATTGTCAGATTGATCATGTTCAGTAGACCCGAAGGTATGTTTCAGGAAAAATCTGAATTGACAACATGAGTTATGAATTTTGGTTTTAATGGTTTTATTGAGGTATAAACCATAATTATAAATGATACTTATGTGAGTTTGGAAATATGAATGTTTACATGACAAGAATAATAGAGCGATACTTGGGATTGTCATGAATATGCATTGTGCATATTTCATATACATACATGTGCATTAACGAACATTTATAATTGTGCAAAAGTGTGATATGGGTATATTGCTTGATATAGAGGACCAATTGGAACGTCAACATCTAGATGTTGCCGAAACTTTGAGGCAATAGCTTCGGGAGCAATCTGTGAGTAACCTAGATGGCTTCAATCAATTAATTATTTTCTTTAGAATATTTTTTTAATGATGATATGAATGTGATTTGATTTTGTTGCTGCTAGACAATGAAGGTTTAAGACTTAATGCATGAATGTGATATTGAAGTGCTACTTTTATGTGAATGTGACGAACTAAATGCTTCTTTATATGATTGATTGATTATGAGAGATGCATTCCATACATGAATGCATTATTAGATAATGAGGGTTATGCCCTGAGTAGCTACCGAAAACGAGCTTAAAGCTCCAAATGTGATTAAGAGCCAAAGGTTCACTATGAAAAATAAACCATGTATCCCCAAAAAATAAGGGACAGTATAAATGAGCCCGATATTCACAATGAATATAGGACAATTTAGGCAATCGGTCACAATAACGTAATAATTGGAAAATGGTCATATGAGCATGTCATATACATTTTAATAATAAGTATGTTTGATTGTTTAAAATGCATAATTGTCTTACCCTTAAGTGAGACTGTGATATATGATAATTTATGGAAAATGCAAAGATGTGAATTATATGTTATATGTGTGATGTGTTGCATGAATTGAGTGAACCATCGATGATGGTTACCTCATTGAGTTCGCAAAACTCACCAAAATTGCAACATTGATTTTTCAGGACTGAGAGACGTTTTTAGCTACTCAGAGACACTACAAAAAGTATAGTCTTGTACTTTTAGGGGAAAAGAAGAAATGGCTTAAAGGTTGGTTAGCTGAGATTGGAAGATTAGATAGATCCTTTTGTGTATTTTCTCTTTCATAAAATGTATTTTGTATTAGGATATGATGATGTTCATATTTGGATGATATTGAAAACTGTCAATGTAAATATTTGGTTTTATAAAATGAAAGGAGAAAATTGGGTTTTAAATTATGGTGTTTTTCATTATGATTTCTTATAAGAAAATAAAGAATGATGATGCCATATTAAGTGAATGCTGTGATTGAACGTAGCGCACCATTATCATAGGTTATGTACTGGAATGTTCTCAGAGTGTTTCAGTTCGTACTTTATAGTAGTAGGGGTGTTACAAGGTTGAGTAAAAGTGGCATTTTCTACCAATTTGTTGGAGATCAAGGAGCTGGCAGGGATTCAGGATAGTATAACACTGCTAGTGCACCATCAGCTAGATCCAAAAGGTAGAAAATGTTTTCATAGAGGAGTTGGAGGATTTAAGAGTTGTGCTACTTGCAGGAGATTTCACAGAGGACCATATTGGGGACCTAATAAGATCAGTCAGACATGTTATATTAGTGGACAATGGGGGAGCTTATAGGGGAGTTGTTCAATAGTAGGGAGGAGTTTAAAAGTAAGGGTAGAGGAACTAGTATAGGGTCAGAGTGGTGCCTTTAGTTCAGGCAGAGGTGCGGATAGAACTAGTAGCAGAGGTGGTGGTAGAGGAGTTAGACATGGACTAGTAGTGGGTACAAGTATTAGTTGGAGTTAGACATGGACTAGTAGTGGGTACAAGTATTAATTGGACATCCTCAGCTTAGAGTCAAAATCAAGCGAGGATATACCATATGAAGATGGAGGAGGTACTTGCAGCCAACAATGTCATTTCTGTTACAATTTTATTATTTGATGTTAAAGCTTATTTATTAGTAGACCCATGACCTACACACTCTTACTTTTCTTTAGAGTTTGCCTCTACAGTTTTGGGGGAGGTTAGTCCCTTAGGATATGACCTAAGAGTAATATTACTAGTAGGAGATTATGTAATGGTAAATAATGTAAGGAAGGGAATGCCAATGAGGATTGGTGGAGTGGAGCTACTAGTTGACTTGATAAAGAGGGCTTTAAAGGATTTTGATATGATTCTTGAGATGAATTATAGTCTTTAAGTAACTAGAAAGTGATATTTGTGGGGATCACAGAGTGGTTCCAGCATGTATAATCTCAGTCATAACTACTAGATAATAGATATTAGATGGGTGTGAGGCATATCTAACTCATATTATAGATACGAGGGAGACGAGTCCTGGATTAAAGGGTGTTCTTGTGATGAGGGAATTTTCAGAGGTATTCTTAGATGGTTTACCAAGTTTACCACTTTAATGAGAGATATATTTCACTATTGAGACTATGCCTGGGGTTGCGCCAATTTCTATTACACCTTACAGGATGGCTACTGTTGAGTTATATGAGTTTAAAAGGCAATTAAAGGAGTTGTTGAAAAAGTGCTTTATTAGATCGAGCACATAACCATAAGGAGCTCCAGTATTGTTTGTGAAGAAAAAGGATGGTAGTATGAGACTATGAATGGATTACCGACAGCTAAATAAGGTGATAGTGAAGAATAAGTACCTGTTGTCGAGGATAGATGTTCTTTTGGATCATCTGAAGGTAGCCATCCTCTGTTACAAAATTGAGTTGAGATCGTGATATTGGTAGTTGAGGATAGCTGAGTCAAGTACTCGTAAGAAAACTTTTCATGCTTGATATGGCCACTATGGGTTCCTAGTGATGCCTTTCGAGTTGACTAATGCACTAGCCTCATTTATGGAATTGATGAACAAGAATTTTGGGAGTATTTGGACCAATTTATGTTAGTGTTCATTGATGATATATTGGTGTATTCGATAAGTAAAAAGGAGCATGAGCAACATTTAAGGATTGTGTTACAGATTCTAAAGGAAAAAAAGTTGTATGCAAAGTTAAGTAAGTGTGAGTTTTGGATGAAGCGAATTTTTTTCCTTAGACATATGGTTCCCAAAAGGGAGTGATGTCTGATCCTATTAAGGTTAAGGTAATTATGGAGTGGGAACCGCCTAGAAATATATCAAAAATAAGGAGTTTTCTAGGACTTGCTAGGTATTATTGGAGATTTGTAGAAGGATTTTTGACAATAACTAGCCTGTCGCTAAAGAAAAGAGTTCAGTTTAAGTGGACTGATTAGTGTTAGGAGATTTTTTAGGAGTTTAATCAAAGATTAACTTCCAACCTAATTTTTGGTGTTCTTATCTGGTACTGGAGATTCTGAGGTATATACTAATGCTTCGAGGATAGGTTTGGGGAGTGTATTGATGTAGCATAGAAAGGTGATAGCTTATGCCTCTTGTTAGTTGAGATCACATGAGTCAAATTATCCCACCCATAATATAGAGTTAGTATCAATTGTGTATGCTCTTAAGATTTGGAGACATTATTTGTCGGGGGAGACATTTCGAATCCTTACAGATTGTAAGAGCCTTAAGTATATCTTAACTCAGAGGGAGTTAAACTTATGGCAGAGAAGATGGATTGAGTTATTAAAGGATTACGATTGTACTATTGATTACCATAAGGGGAAGGTTAAGATAGTGGTTGATACTTTGAGTAGGAAAAGCTCAAGCTAGCTAGTTTGAGTGGACATAGTATGATGCCATTAGTGGAGTTGAGGGTACTGGATGTGAGATTGGAGATTAATTATGTGAGTGGTTTATTGGCAACATTACAAGCCCAACCAGATTTGGGTGATAGGATTAGAGAGGCCCAAACTCAAGATTCTTATCCGATATGGATAAGAGAGAGAGTGCAACAAAGGAGGGGGACCAACTTTTCAATAAGAGCAGACAGAGCGTTGGTGATTGGGAGGTGAGTTTATGTATTGGATATAGATAAATTACGAGAAGAGATTTTAAAGGAAGCTTATAGTACACCATATTTTATGCATCCTAGTACTATAAAAATTTATCGGAACTTGAGACCTTATTACTATGCCCAATAATGAAGAAAGATGTAACAGAATTTGTGTTGAGATGTTTGACCTGTCAGTAGGTTAATGCAAAACATTAGGCACTAACAGGAAAATCAAGACCTTTAGCCATTCCATCGTGGAAGTGGGAGAAAATTTCAATAGATTTTGTGAAAGCATTACCAAGGACTAGATGTAGACATGATTCAGTTTGAGCGAATGTGGATAGGTTGACTAAATCAGCTCATCTCTTACCTATACAGCAGACATATTCTTTAGATAAGCTTGCCAAGTTGTTTATTGATGAGATTGTGAGGTTATATAGGATTATATTGTCTATTGTATCATATCGACATCCATAATTTATGAGTTTACAAACAACTTTGGGAACTAGGTTGAATTTGAGTACTGCATTTCACCTTCAATCAGATGGACAGCCGGAATATACGATTCAAACATTGGAGCATATGATGAGAGCTTATGTGTTAAACTTTTAGGGTGATTGGGATAGATATCTACCTTTGATGGAATTTGCGTACAACAATAGTTATCACTCTAGCATTGGTATGGCACCATTTGAGGCATTATATGGAAAACAGTGTAGAGATAAGATATATTGGGATGTAAAAGGAGCCAGATTATTAGAGGGATCGAAGTTGGTTCAAGAGACGATGGAGAAAATAACGATAGTAAGACAATGATTGAAGGCAGCTCAGGATCGGCAAATTGGCAGATGGAGTACAATGTTGGAGATAAGGTATTTCTTCGAGTATCACCTTAGAGGGCAATTTCAAGGTTTGGTAGGAAAAGGAAGTTAAGTTCAAGATATATCAGGCCATATGAAATTGTACAATATATGGGGCCATTAACTTATAGATTAGCATTACCACCAAAGTTATCACAAATTCATGATGTGCTCCATGTGTCAATGTTGAGTCAACACTGATCAGATTCTAGTCATGTTATATTGAGGCCTGAGATCAAAGTTACAAATGACACGAATTATAAGGAGGAGTTAGTGGAGATATCGGATAGACACATTAAGAAATTAAGGAGACGGGAGATTCCGATGGTGCAATTTTTGTGGTGTCATCATTGTTCTCTAAAAGAGGCAGCTTAGGAGGTAGAGGATGAAGTTCGACGTCATTATCCTCATTTATTTGGATTGTCAAGTTCATTATTTAATTTTGAGGGCAAAATTCTTTTAAAAAGGGGAGATTTGTGAAGCCTACTTAGTAATAAACGAAGCTTACCCAACAGCGCAGCTCATCCCACAAACCATTAAACATGCATATAAGACTAAAATTTTGAAGAGAACCAACAAAAACAGCAATTTCTTCATCTTTTCTCTCAATTGTTCTAGCTGGTAAGTGGGTCTAAATGTACCATTTTGTCCTGCATTTGACATTTTTCATATTTGTTCTCTCATTGGGTTTGTTTTACATCAAATTGGTGGGAGGGTTGGGGGTTATGGAGGTTGACAACCCCAAAGTGCCTTACACTTAGGTAAAAATTTCAGCAGCTCTATTATGTCGTTTTTGTGATTTTGATCATTCTACACTAGTTTATAGTTAGATTGCATGTTGTGATTATTTGGGACAAAAAGTGAAGTTGCATAAAGGGATAAAAATGGAGAAAATGTGGCTAGAATTGATAAAGAAGAGGAGATAGGAGAAAAGGAGAGGGTGAAGAAGATGACATCTTTTGAAAATTTATTCTGCATGTAGGGGCAGAATAGTAAATGCAAAAAGTGAAAGGGTAAATCTGGAATTTACTTCCAAAGGACATTTTTGGTATTAATTGAAATGCATGAGGGAAAAATACGACTTTTAATTAGTTAAGGGTATTTTAGTAATTATGGTGGTTAGGTTAGTAAGGATATTATTTTTATAAGTTAGTTGAGTTGGAAATCAAGGTAAGGATAACCTTGGACTTTACTATGAAAATATAATATCATTTTGTTATTAATAAATTATATTTTCAATTAGCCATTAATTAAATTAATGATTAATAATTACATACATGAATTATGTTCATTTTATTTCACTAATAATTAAAAAAGTCAAGGTGTTTCATGTTTATATGTTTATATTCCCTGCACAAGAGTTTTAACAAGAGGTAAGTTTCCTTGAATTTATTTAAACAACTCAAAAAATTTGCCTAACTCTTCGTTCATCTTGTCTTTCTTCACTTTAGCTAGATATGGGATGAAAGGACAATATTCCTTGACTTTTTTTTAGGTGACGTTAACCTTTAGTATTTGAGTGACCCTCAGCAGACACCTTCTTCCCTTTTTAGAGCTTTTTCTCAAGTGTTTGGGTGACTACCATTACTCTTTCCTTATGATTCATCTTCGTTGTACTAGATAAACTCCCTTTTAGTCTTTATGCCAATGTCTTTGCTATTTAGTCTAATTGAATCTCCAAGTTGTGTATAAAAGCATCCATTCTCTAATGTTTTTCTTTTGATTCCTGAATGAATTCCGCGATCATCTCGTCCATACTAGGTTTCTTGGGCTACAGTGCTTGCTAATGGAACCAAATAAAGGGTTATTTCACATTTGGCCCTGATTTCTTTAAGAAAATTTAAGGTGAGTCCTCCATCCTAGATTATACATGTATCTATATAGATTATTTTGGGGTCTTAAAGCATTCCCTAAATAGTCCACTTATTTGGGTTGTACAGTTTGACAATCTTGACCTTAATGCTGTAGCCCACACACCTCATACTGCATCACTCGATCTTATGGAGCCATCATAAGTCTATCTATCTTTCTTCTCAAGGCCTTTACTTGACTCGCCAATTGTGTCATTGCATCCACTTCTTACACTCCCGCTGGCTTATTGACTCGTCCTTTAGATGAGCACCACTGGTAGTTTTCATGACGATGTTTTCTATTAAGTCTTAGGCCACCTTTGGTGTCTTGTTGTTGAGTTTTCAACCACCTACTACATCTATAAACTACCATATTATTTGAGTTAGCCCATTGTAAAACGTTTGGATTTGCATCCAAAGTAATAAACCATGGTATGGGCATCTTTTTAGCATCTCATTGAATCTCTCCCATGTATCGTATAAAGATTTTGGTTAAGCTTGAAAGTATGAGGAGTTATCATTCCTCAGTCTCGTAGTCTTTGTTGGTGGTAAATACTTCAACAAGAACTTCTCTGCCACTTGTTACTATGTTTTTTTTATGAAAATCGTGGCATCAAATTCAACCATTATTTGGCCTTCCCTCTAAAAGAAAATGGGAATAAACACAGTATGATGACATCATAATTAGCTTTGCTGATTTATAAAGTGTCGTAGATCTTAAAAGTTAAAAATTCTTGTGAGCTAGACAGATAGCTTGCCACCATCATAGCAGTGGCCTAAAGGGTTTCCCAGCCTCTTTCACGGTCATGCATGGGCCCACGATGGTGATAGAAGCTCCGCACAACACTCCCATAATCATGGTCAACCTCCATATATCTAAGATCAAATTCTTGGAAAATGAAATTAAGACCAAATTCTTGCTCTAAACCAATCAAACACTTAAAACATATAATCACACTAACAATAACATAACGCTAAGTCTATACACATGTTAATCATCTACGAAAATATTTAAAAACACACTTAAACACCTAGAAAATATACTATAAGCTAAACCTATCGTATGTTAAAATGAAGTTGATGTCCCTTCCCTTAGTGATATGAAATTGCATAATATAAAAAGCTTACCCAAGAATTTTCTTGATTCACCACTTAATCTTCAACCAAGAAGAAGATTCAAAAAATAAGAGAAGAACGAAGTTTGTTTAGAAATATTTGTATCCCAACCCTTAAGAACATGCATAATCCAATTCAAGCAAATTATGAATTGAACGACACAAGATTGAAAGAAGAACAACAAATAAAGATGCCACTAATTGATGAAACAAAATTAACTAGATAAGTTATATAAAAAGCATGAAAATCGTGCAATGCATTCTAATTATTCAATAAGAATAATAATAAGGATAAACCTTACAAAATAATGTCTTAAATTTGTGTCCCCTAGTGATAACTGAACCTCCCTATATATAGGAGAGGGGTTGATCAAAAATTAAGGAATAGGAATTACCTTACACCTATAATTACTTAACCTACTAGGAAATTGCCTTTTAGGAAATAAGATCTACTAGGAAACTAACCTTTAGGAAACAAGACCTACTAAGAAACTAAATTTTAGGAAACAAGACCTACTAGGAAACTAACTTGTAGCAAACAATATCTACTAGGAAACTAACTTTTAGGAAACAAGACCTACTAGGAAACTAAAATGTAGAAACCAAAAGACCTTATAGGATTTGGTCAACTGTTCCTTACAAAGAAGGGAACCTACTAATAGTAAATTTAGCCATGGGCCTTATTTTTCAAGTTGGATTAGCCCAACTTCTTCAAGACTTATTAAGTGGACTTGCTTGGACTCCTTAATTGAAGCAACTTGGACTTGGGCTTGAGAATGAGCTTTTTTAATTAAATTATTCAAAGCCGATTGCATCCTTTTGGTCTTAACCCTTGTCATAGGCCCAACAATACCCACAAGTGGATGCCGCATCACTAACCCCTTAATCCATATCATTCCCTCCTTCCTCAGAAAGATTCGTCCTTAAATCCAATAGATCTTTGTCAAGGAGTTCATTTGCTTGACATTGTAGTTATTTTTTCTCCTCAGGTTTGGCTCAATAAGTTGGCCGGTTAGGAATGCTTGAACTGAGTAGGAAATCGATTTGGTGCTTGATTCCTCGAAGTGGTGGAAGCCCCTTTGGCATCTCCTCACGGAAGATGTCCTCATAATCCTGCAAAATGATTTTATCCCCAATGGGTAAATTACTAGGTAGTTCATTAGTAGCAAAGTAGTTTTCTTTATAAATCATAAGGATAAAAGGTGTATGAGCAAAAATAGCCCTATCTACATCTCTCACACATCACATAAAAGATGCCTTTTTTCTCACTTGCTTTTAACTTTTCACTTTTTCGCTTAACTAATGCTTCCTTTTTTTTTCTCTCCCCTCACTTAACTTTTGCAACTCACCTTGTCTTTTCTCCTTCTCTTTTCTCAATTTGATTTGTGTGCCTACAATCTCTTTAGGGGAAAGGGGTTTTAAAGTACATGTCCTACCATCCATTACAAAAGAAAAATTGTTAGTATATCCATCTTTATTCGTGTGCATATCAGACTCCCATAGTTGCTTTAACAATATATGATATGCACTTATAGGTATAACATTATAAAGCACGTTATCATAAGACTTACTAATAGATAAATGAATAAGTGCTTGACGTTTTACCTTTACCTCACCTCTATCATCTCGCCATTGCAACTTGTAAAGATGAGGATGTCGTGTAGTAAGTAGCGATAACCTAGCAATAAGATGCTCACTAACACAGTTAATACAACTACCTCCATCAATAGTCACAAGGCATATGTTATTTTTAACTAAACATCTCATATGGAAGATGTTAGTACGTTGCTTATCACTTGGCTTAGGTGAGATTTGCGTAATCAAGGTTTGGACTACCACCAATGCTTCATTAGACCCCTCAACCTCGAATTCATCATCAAAGTCAGTCCCCTCAACACATTCTTCCTTGTCTCTTTGAGTCAATGGAAGCATATCATCACACTTATGCTCACTAATGTAAGTCCCATCCTTTAACAATATATACACCTTTTGGTTAGGACATTGTGATGCGATATGACCCTTACCTAGACACTTAAAGCATATGACAGGTTTTGACTGTAGAAAAATCCCGGTGTGTACATCACATGCACACGGTGCGGAAAACAAAAATTTTTGTTCCGGAACCTTCCCGAAAGCCAGGATCGTTGTGTCGATATAACAATGTCAAACCATAACAACCAAAGGAGACCATCTCTAACGGTATCCACGCAGAGGTCGGAGAACCTAATCGGGGCAAACCCTTTTGACCCGGGAATAGCTAGAATAATTAAAGAGTGCTAGCTCTTACCTTATTTTAGGAGAGCACTTAGAGAAGAACGTTGATGGAGGAGAAGCTTGGAGAGGAGAGTATTGTGTATCAAAAATGAGAGAAGCTTTGAAAACCAATTTTCAAAGACTTAGCAATTAAGTTTCAACTCTCTCATCTTCTACTACTCACCACCGTCGACCTTCACCCTCCTTTTATACATGTTTATTTTTAACCTTTTAAAGATATTAAAAGCTAAGGAAGGGAGGCCATCCACGTTAGTCACATATAAGAATTAAATAATCAAAAGTAATTATTACATTTGACTTGGTCTTCTCTCCTCCTTTGGCCAACGATGATCATATATATA